>CM075959.1:3732588-4018760 GCA_038048745.1 Coluber constrictor foxii | reverse complement strand
ACTCCCTGCCGTTGCTTCTCCTGGCATGATCAAAGTGGTTTAGTTAAGACAGTAAGGAGATTGCTGTCTTGAAGGTACAGATCAGTGTTTCCATGGGGCTGCATCAGTAGTGAAATTCATCCGGATCTATCCAGCTCATGCGATCCGGTAGGGCCAGTGGTGGGAGGCTCCGCCCACATGCCCGGATGTCACCATGTTCTGTTTTTGACCCTCTGCATGGAGGAGGTGCGCGCTCTCTCACATTTGCAATCCGGGTAGCGAAGGTAAGTGCATTTTACCCTGATTTTACCACGTGATCGCACAAAGTCACCGCACAACTTAGAAGTTGCATTTACACAACATACCGGAGCTTGCGTAACATTAATTTTGGATGTTGTGTGTTTGTGTTGTGCGTGACACGGTGTATGGTGTAAACACAGCCCTTCGCTCGCTTCATGAATCAGTTCATTGTGCGAGATGTGAAAGTGGCGGAGTTGAGCAATCCTGTTTAAGTGCGTCGTTGTGTTATCACAACCAGTTGAGGGTCTGCCTATGAATAGTTATTTGTGCACCGAGGGGCCTTGGTGGACATTCGTTTCCCACATGTGAGTGGAGGGCAGGATATCACATGCCCCGCCCACTTCCTACACCATCAAGGAGGGATTGTGTAGTGAGAACATTACACTGTGGCAACCTTCAGTCAGCATAAATTTCAGAAGCAAAACCGGATCGCATTTGCAATCCACTCAGATTTAAAAAGAAAATATTTTTTTTTTTTTGCAGTAAATCCTCAATGCAAAAAAAAAAAACCTAAGACACCAAGGCCACTCCAGGCCCTGAAGGAACCTTTTCAGAGAGGCCTCAAAGCTGAATGCTCCCGGTTTGGATCGGATCGCCCGAGTGGGTGAACCGCAGGTCGTTCGGAGAACCGGTAGCAAAAATCCCTGCCCCCCCTTCCCCCCCGCCCAGCTGAGCCACGCAATCATCAGAAGCTTTTTTTAAAAAAAAAATTAAAAGCATTTTTTTCTACAAACTCTTCAGCCGAAAAAAAAATGTTTTTAAAAGTTAAAAAAAAAAGCCTCTGATGATTGCGCGGCTCAGCTGGGATCATCAGAGGCTTTTAAAAGCATTTTTTTTCTACAACCTCTTTAGCCGTTAAAAATGCTTTTAAAAGTTTTTTAAAAATTGGCCACGCCCACTCAGTCACTTTATCCTCCCCCCCCTCCCCAAGCCACACCAACAGAACCGGTAGTAACAAATTTTACATTTCACCACTGGATCAAAATAAAGGTAGTCCTCGACTTAACGACCACAATTGAGTCCAATGTTGTTTAAGGGACAACAACGTTTGTTGAGTTTTGGCCCCCATTTCACGACTTTTCTTGGCCACAGTTGCTAAGCGAAGCACTGCATTTGTTAAGTTAGTAACCCCGTTTTTCAGTGAAATCTGGCTTCCCCGTTGACTTTGCCCATCAAAAGGTCGCAAAATGACTCCGGGGATGTGGCAACCGTCATAAGTTACGAACCAGTTGCCAAGAATCTGAATTTTGATCACGCGATCGGGGGTGTGTGTGTGTGCTACAAAGGTCGTAAGTCTGGAAAAATGGTCATAAGTCACTTTTTTCAGTGCTGTGATAACAATGGATGGTCACTAAATGAAACAGTTTTATGTGGAGGATTACCTGTAAGGTAATCTAATATAAAGAACGATTGCAGGAACTGGGTATGTCTAGTTTAATGAAAAGAAGGACCAGGGGAGACATGATAGCAGTCTTCCAATCTCAGAGGTTGCCACAAAGAAGAGGAGACAAGCTAATCTCCAAAGGACCTGAAGGTAGGGTGAGAAGCAAAAGATAGAAACTAACCAGGGAGAGAACCAGCAGTAAAATTCAATTTTTTTACGACTGGTTCTGTGGGTGTGGCTTGGTGGGAGTGGCTTGGCTTGGTGAGCATGGCCTTGGTGGGTGTGGCAGGGGAAAGATACTGCAAAATCTCCATTCCCCACCCCACTCCAGGGGAAGGATATTGCAAAATTCCCATTCCCACCCGCTCCTGGAAGAAGGATATTGCAAAATCTCCATTCCCTCCCCACTCCTGGGGGAAGGATATTGCAAAATCCCCATTCCCTCCCCACTCCTGGGAGAAAGATATTGCAAAATCCCCATTCCCCACCAAACTCCTGGAGAAGGATATTGCAAAATCCCCATTCCCTCCCTGCTCCTGGGGATAGGATATTGCAAAATCCCCATTCCCACCCCGCTCCTGGGAGAAGGATATTGCAAAATCCCCATTCCCACTAAACTCCTGGGAGAAGGATATTGCAAAATCCCCATTCCTTCCCCACTCCTGGGGGAAGGATATTGCAAAATCTCCATTCCCCACCCGCTCTGGGACAGCCAAAAGGTGGTATTTGCAGGTTCTCCGAACTACTCAAAATTTCCGCTACCGGTTCTCCAGAACCTGTCAGAACCTGCTGGATTTCACCCCTGGAGAGAACCAACCTAGAATTAAAGAGAAATTTCCTGACAATGAGAAGAATTGATCCGGTGGAACAGCTTGTCTTTAAAACTTTTGGGTGCTCCAACACTGAAGGTTTTAAGAAGAGCCTGGACAGCCGTTTGTCTGAAATGGCATAGGGTCGCCTGCTGGAGCATGGGGTTGGACTAGAAGACCTCCAAGGTCCCTTCCAACTCCTAATACTGTTATTCTGTTAAAACCAACACGCTGAGAAGAACGCTAGCTTTTGAGAAGCGACGTAGTTAAGACATTGTACATCCAGTTGTCTGAAATGGTAAAGGGTTTCCTGCCTGAGCAGGGAAGGGATGGACTAGAAGACCTCCAAGGTCCCTTCCAGCTCTGTTATTTGTTAATGTTTGAGAGGGTAGCTGGGTAGTCCTTTGTTTATAAAATGCAGCTGCTGAGGGTTCAAACCAGGGTGACTCACAAATCGACCACATCTGGTTGTCTCTGTAGTTGGCTGTAGATTTTAGACAGATTTAATTTTCGGCTTTCGGCTCTTGCGTTTGACAGGCTACATCCTCTTATCTCTCAGTTGAAAAGATAAAGAAGTTTTTGGAGGGTTTTTTTTTTTGGGGGGGGGGACTTAACTGCACGGAAGCTCCTTCTCTAAGATGGGCCTCGGAGGTAGGAAGCCACACTGGCATTTCGCAACAACATCTGCTTAACAGCTTCTACAACGATTCACAAGGGAAAGCGAAAGAGGTTGTTGAACACCCTGACACAGGTAGATATAAAAGGGCCCATTGTTTTGAAGTACAGGTAATCCTCGCTTTCCGGCCACAATGGAGCCCAAGGTTTCCGTTGCTAAACGAGACATTTGTTAAGTGAGTTCGGGCCCAATTTACGACCTTTCCTGATACCGTTGTTGAGGGAAGCACGGCATTTGTTAAGTTAGTGACACGGTTCTGTCTGACTGTCGTCTAATCTATCTATCTATCTATCTATCTATCTATCTATCTATCTATCTATCTATCTATCTATCTATCTATCTATCTATCTATCTATCTATCTACCTACCTACCTACTCCCTGATAATAAGCCCAATCGGGCTTTTGAGCGCATGGGCAATAAGGCCAAGTGCTTATTTCAGGGTTCAAAAAAATATAGGAGAGGGTCTTATTTTCGGGGAAACACGGTATCTATCTATCTATCTATCTATCTATCTATCTATCTATCTATCTATCTATCTATCTATCTATCTATCTATCTATCATCTATCTATCTATCTATATCATCTATCTATCTATATCATCTATCTATCATCTATCTATCTATCTATCTATCTATCTATATCTATCTATCTATCTATCTATCTATCTATATCATCTATCTATATCATCTATCTATCTATCTATCATCTATCTATCTATCTATCTATCTATCTCTCTATCTACTTCTATCTATCTATCTATCTATCTATCTATCTATCTATCTATATCATCTATCTATCTATATCATCTATCTATCTATCTATCTATCTATCTATCCATCCATCCATCCATCCATCCATCCATCCATCCATCCATCCAACAATCAAGAATTAAACAGCAGCTTAGCCAAGCAAAATATTTCTGAGGAAAGTCGCAAAATTCACTTAACAAATTTCTCACTTTGCAACATAAATGTTGGGCTCAATTGTCATCGTAAATTGAGAACAACAGAAGAGAATATCTGTAGCTCAGGGTGGAACTGTGGGGGTCCTTGATGTTTCTCTGAGCTTGGTTGTTTTCTTGCAGACATTCCACTGCCCATCTAGGTAACATCATCAGAAGGGAGTGGGGACTTGGTCTCTGTTTATATGAAAGTGGCTTGACCTGTCAGTGTTGGTGCGAGCGTTGGTCGTGGTTCCTTGACTAAGCTGTTGTTTAATTCTTGATTGTTGGTTAGATAGATAGATAGATAGATAGATAGATAGATAGATAGATAGATAGATAGATAGATAGATAGATAGATAGGCAGGCAGGCAGGCAGGCAGGCAGGCAGGCAGGCAGGCAGGCAGGCAGGCAGGCAGGCAGGCAGGCAGGCAGGCAGGCAGGCAGGCAGACAGACAGACAGACACCGTGTTTTCCCGAAAATAAAACCCTGTCCTATATTTTTTTGAACCCTGAAATAAGCACTTGATTTTATTGCCATGTGCTCAAAAGCCCAATTGGGCTTATTATCAGGGGATGGTTAGATGGATGGATGGATGGATGGATGGATGGATGGATGGATGGATGGATGGATGGATGGATAGATAGATAGATAGATAGATAGATAGATAGATAGATAGATAGATAGATAGATAGATAGATAGATAGATAGATAGATAGATAGATAGATAAGATGGACAGGCAGGCAGGCAGAGTCAACAACTACGTGTATTCAAACTCAGACTCTACAAAAGAGAATATTTGTAGGTCAGGGTTGAACTGTGAGGTCCTAATATTTCTCTGAGCTTGGTGGTTTTTTTTTTCTTTTTTGGCAAACATTTCTTTACCCAACTTGGTAACATCATCAGTGCAAGTGAGTGTGGAGTTTGCTCCCTGTTTATATATAGTAGCTTGCCTGATTAGACCTTAATCAAGGAACTGTCTAATCAGGGAACTTGATTAATCAAGGAACCTAACCGAGGAAGTTGATTAGGCCCTAATCAAGGAACCATCAAGGAGAAAACTATGCCCCCACCAAAACTGGCAGGGCAAGCTGCTACATATAAACACCGAGAAGCTCCACTCCCTTCTAGCATGGATGATGTTACCTACTTGGATCTTGAAATGTCTGCAGGAAAATCACCAAGCTCAGAGAGCACCAAAGACCCCACATTTTAATACTGAGCTACAAATATTCCCTTCTATTGGTGTCTGTCTATCATCTGTCTGTCTGTCTGTCTGTCTCAGGGGTCTGCAACCTTAAACACTCAAAGAGCCATTTGGACCCGTTTCCCACAGAAAAGAAAACATCGGGAGCCACAAAACCCTTCCTGGGCCTGACTATTTCTTGAGCGGCCACAAAACTAGCAGATGTAGTTGAATTAAACGTTCTGTTTTCTTCTGAAACTTTTCTTTTCTTGGATTTATCCATGGTTGGCCTACTCAGGGTTGAAAAGCTCAATAAATTGCATGCCGGCGGGTGTCGCACATTGGCGGTTGTGACTCATATTTTGATTGACAAGGAGCCACAGCAGAGGGGTGAAAGAGCCACATGAGGCTCCAGAGCCACAGGTTGCTGACCCCTGATCTCTCTCTCTCTCTCTCTCTCTCTCTCTCTCTCTCTCTCTCTCTCTCTCTCTCTCTCTCTCTCTTTCAGAGGGCACCAGCCCCCCCCCCGGTCCTCCTCCTTTCCACAAACCCCACTAGCTTTTAGCACCGATGATGTTACTGGTGGGGTCATTAAACCTCTGCAAGCAAAAAAATCCAGCTCAGAGACCTTCGGATCTCTACAAACTCAAACCCATCCTGGCATTTAGACTGGCAGACAAGCAGCATCATTCCACATGCTGCCTGGTTAGATTATACATAACGGCCATCTTTTTCTTCTTACAGTTTAAAATATTGTGTAAGACGCTTCCTACCTTCACTCATTCTAATTGTACGAAATCAGCTGCGTGGTCGCCAATGCAGAATTAACCATAAAAGCGATCCACGTAGAAAAATGCTGCAATGATCTAGTTTTTCTATCCCTTAAAAATTAGCATGGCGTTAGTGTTCCAGGGCTTTTTTTGAGTAAGTAAATATATCAGTTTTACTGAAGAGCCGATTATGCTCAGGAAGCAAAACGTACTATTTAATGCAAGCAACCTTAAGTAGGCCATCTTAAACCAGCCGGTCTAACAGTTTAATTCATGATAAATTAGCTTACCATACAGGCAGCCCTTCATTTTCAACCATTTGTTTAGTGACCGTTTGGAAATTACAACTGTTATGTCCATATAAGGACATCCGCCGGGGGATTGGTAGATTCCACCGGCGGGAAGTTTAAATGATTGTCATTGGCCGGGGGGCATGCCTGAGCAGGATATAAGGAGGCTCAGCAGGCCAGCCGGCGTTCAGTTTCACCCATCTAATAAAGGTTCTGAACGGACAGCTGAGTCGCGTTTCTTTCCCTGCGCCGAGCTAACACTGGCGACGAAGGACTGAAGAAGAACCGACGACCTGCAACACAACGCTACCGCCTCAGGAGCTGAATCACCGAGCTAAGTCACTGAACCATGTCTGGACCACAAATTTCCCTGGCTCCATTCAATCCAAGCCAGGAAAAATGGAAGTCCTTCATGGTGAGATTCAGACAATTCCTGGCGGGCAGCGGCTTCACGGAACTAGACGACAACAGGAAGAGGGCTCTCTTCCTGGCTCACTGCGGATCCGAAGTCCTGGAGATGGCGATGGACCTCGTGGCACCCAGGGACATCGAGCAGATGCCATGGTCCGAGCTCCAAGACGTCCTTCAGGAGCACTACGCGCCCACGAGCACCCCCCTAGCCAACCGTTTTGAATTCCACCAAAGGAATCAGAACGAAGGGGAAACGTTCAAGGACTTCGTATCGGCGCTCAGGAAGATCGCGGCCAGCTGCGAGTTTGAGAATGTGGACGTCCAGCTAAGAGACCGGATCGTATTCGGCATGAGGGACTGCTCAGTCCAGAAAAAGTTCCTCAGCCGGAAAAAGATCTCTCTAAAGGACGTCATAGAAGAAGCAACCGCGGCGGAGACGTCCGACAGAGCGGCAGCAGCAATGAGACGCTCAAAAGGGATCTATAAGATCCACAGAGAACAGCCACAGTCATCCGAGGACCTCTCCACGTGCTCGGAGTCAGAAGGGGAAATGGCCGTCCACAAGGTCACGAGGCCCCAAAGGCGGGAAAGTCAACAAGATGGCACCCGAGAGGACAGATGCGCCAGCTGCAAGGGAGATCACCCTCGCGCCAGATGTCGCTGGCGAGAGGCAACCTGCCGCCGATGCGGACGGAAAGGCCACATCGCCGAGGCCTGCAGAGCGGCAGAACCAACTTTTGAGAGGCAGAGACCTGGAGACCGCGAATACCAGAGGTCATCCAGACGGTCCCAGCAACCGAGGCGACAGGACGAGCGGCAAGCAAACGGCCGGCAGGTCAACAAAACGACCATCGCCAACACTGCAGCAGAGGGAGCCGAAAAATTCCACGTGACCGTCCACGTGGACGGGGCACCATGCCCCATGGAGATAGACTCTGGCTCACCCTTCTCCATTATTGCCTGGCAGAACCTTAAAAGACTCCAGCCCAACATCTCGAAGGGACACCTGAAGCCAATCCAGGCGAAGTTAGTAGACTTTGGCGGCCACCCCATCGGCATCCTGGGACGAACGAACATCAGAGTGACATACAAAGGGTTCAGCGGAGACCTCCCCATCGCCGTCGTCAAGGACGCCCGACCGACCCTACTGGGAGTGGAGTGGTTCAGGCCACTAGGGCTCACAATCGGAGGAATTAATCAGATTAGGAATAGTCAGCTCGACAAACTCCTAGAAGACTTCCAGGACGTCTTCGACGGGAGCTTAGGTAAATTCCTGGGGAAACCCATCTCTCTAAATTTAGATCCTAAAATCAATCCGATTCGGCTAAAGCCCCGCAGAGTCCCGTTTGCCCTTAGACCAAAAGTGGATGCACAATTGGACAAGCTAATCGCCCAGGGCATCCTCGAACCAATCGATCACGCGGCATGGGAGACTCCCATTGTGACCCCCATGAAGCCTGATGGATCAGTGCGCATCTGCGCCGATTATAAATGCACCATCAACCGCGCGTTGCAGCAGAGCGCATATCCGGTGCCAGTAGTGCAACACCTGTTGCACTCACTGGGCAATGGATCAATTTTCGCCAAACTGGACCTGGCGCAGGCTTACCAGCAACTGCCAGTGGACCAGACAACTGCGGAGGCGCAAACGATTGTCACGCACCGGGGCGCATTTAAATGCAACAGACTCCAATTCGGGGTCAGTGCCGCCCCGGGGATATTCCAATCGATGATGGAACGCCTTCTCCAAGGCATTCCAGGGGTGGTGCCCTACTTCGATGACGTTCTAATCTCGGGGACATCGGAATCCCAACTAATGGAACGGCTCAGGCTTGCCCTGCAGCGATTCCAGGCGAAGGGACTTCGGGTCCGACGGGACAAGTGCGTGATCGGTGTCAGGGAAGTCGAGTTCCTGGGCTATTTAATTGATAGCCAGGGCATCCACCCCACCAAAGACAAGGTAAGGGCTATACACGAGGCTCCAGCCCCAAAAAACAAAACGGAGCTTCAGGCTTTTCTGGGATTACTTAACTTTTATAGTGTATTCCTACAACAGAAAGCCACCGTCGCTGAACCACTGCACCGACTCCTAGGGAAGGCGGCACCTTGGAAGTGGGGGAGCGCAGAAGAGGAAGCCTTCCAGAAAGCCAAAAGACTCCTGTCCTCCGACAGCCTCCTCATCCAGTACAACGGGGAGCTACCGCTAACCTTGACCTGCGACACCTCACCCTACGGGGTCGGGGCCGTCCTAAGCCACCAACTCCCGAATGGAGAAGAAGCACCAATTGCTTTCTTCTCCAAGACAATGTCACCAGCCGAAAGGAACTACGGCCAAATAGATAAGGAAGCGCTAGCGATCGTGGCAGGCGTCAAGCGCTTCCACGAATACGTATATGGCAGAGCGTTCACCATCATAACAGACCACAAACCATTGCTTGGCCTCCTCGCGGGGGACAAACCCACCCCAACCTTCATGTCGCCCAGGATGACACGCTGGGCCATCTTCCTGTCGGGCTACAACTACCGCCTAGCCCACCGGCCCGGTAAGGTCATTGGAAACGCCGACGGCCTCAGCAGGTGCCCGCTGAACGAACGGATCGAGGATCCCGCACCCACACTCGGACTCCACCACATCGATGATGACCAGTCCAGCCCGGTGTCCTCATCCACGGTTGCCCAGCACACCGCAAAGGACAGAATCCTCAGGCAAGTGCTATCCTGGGTCTTACGGGGATGGCCAGAAGAAGCCCAGAGGGAGGAGTTGACCCCATTCCACAGAAGGCAGCAAGAACTCACCACGATGCAAGGCTGCCTCCTCTGGGGCGACCGCGTGGTCATACCCACATCACTCCAAAAACGGACTTTGCAAACCCTTCACTGCGGCCACCCCGGGATCGTCAGGATGAAGGCCCTAGCAAGGAGCTACGTCTGGTGGCCCGCCTTAGACAAAGACATCGAGGCGTGGATTGCCAGATGTGACCCGTGCCAGGCAACGAGGCCAGCACCCCCGCAAGCGACACCGTCAGAGTGGGAATCACCATCCGGACCCTGGTCGAGAATCCACATCGACTTCGCCGGGCCGATGAACGGTAAATCCCTCCTGATCGTGGTCGACGCGTTTTCCAAGTGGCTGGAAGTCATAGCCATGCCCTCCACCACGACGGAAGCCACCATCAAGGCCCTACGACGTCTATTCGCCACGCACGGCCTCCCGGACACCCTCGTCTCCGACAACGGGCCGCAGCTGACAGCGAAGGCGATGGAGGAATTCCTGGCGGGCCAGGGAATAAGGCACGCGCTCACCGCCCCGTACAGACCGGCCGGAAACGGACAGGCCGAGAAAATGGTGAGGCTAACGAAAGAGACACTAACCAGAATGGGAAAAGGGGACTGGCAGGAACAAATTGACCGGTTCCTCTTGACCCAACACATCACCCCTCACACAACGACGAGAAAGAGCCCGGCAGAACTACTGATGGGACGGAAGCTGCGCTCACCGCTAGACCGCCTGCACCCGCTGTATAACCCAAGAGACAGGCCGAACAAACCTCCGCCGCCTAGGAACTTCGCGTGCGGGGATTTGATTTTCGCGCTAAATTTCCAGGGCGATCCCAAATGGCTCAAGGGTCAAATCATGCGAGTGACCGGCCCGAAGTCCTACGAAGTCGAGCTGGTCGACGGCCGCATCTGCAGGCGACACATCGACCAACTCCGGAAAAGGTGGAGGGGAACCGAGGAGATCGAGGAAAACCACCCAGACGAGGTAGGCCTACCCCACCCCGACGAGGTAGGCCTGCACCGACCAGACGAGGTAGACCTGCCCCACCCCGACGAGGTAGGCCTGCCCCACCCCGACGAGGTAGGCCTGCACCGACCTGACAGGGTAGGCCAACCACACACCGACGAGGTAGGCCTACCCCACCACGATGATGGAGGCCCACCGCACCCTGACGAGGAGGGCCGGCGACACCCCAGCAGAGGAGGACGGCCTCAACCCGGCAAGGCAGGACACCGACCAGCCTTCACGAAGGAAGCAGCAACCCAGGAAAAGGCGAGCACGGTAGACCGGGACCTGCTCCACCAGCAAGGGTGCCCACCGGAAAACCAAGGGGGCATCCGACAGCACAACCCCCGAGACCGACCCAACTCGGAAAGGGAGTCGGAACAACGAGGCCGGGCAACCCAACACCCCCCAGACGAGGTCGACCGCCAGAATAAAAACGGCGAACACCCACCCGGCGAAGAAGGCCTCTCACCGCCCGAGGAGGAGGACCAGCCCATCCCCGGCCTGGAGGGACGCCGCCGACCCGGCAGGGTAGGACAACAACAACCCCGGGAGGGAGTCCTACCCTACCCCGGCGAGGTAGGCCGGTCCGGAGAGGCCAGGGAGAGACCGTCGCACCCACCACCACCCGGGGGTCGACCCACCGTGGCGGTCCCCACGCCCTCTGACCCGGGGGCATCTCGGACACGGGACGAGGTTTCGGGAACCTTACCGGGGTTCAGACGACCGTCTACTGACCGTGGCGACTGGAACAGCCCGGAGGACCACCGGACCTACGGCGGTGCGCCCAGAGAACGACCCACGGAGATGACTTCAACTCCTGCCGGAGACGCCAGGGCAGGCCCCGCGCACTCGACGGCTGGGTCCAGAGACTCCGGGACGGAGGGACAGGAGCCACCCGGGGCTCGGCCCGTCCGGAGCAGCATCCACCCACCGACTGGGCCGCGCAGGTCCAGTAGAACTGTCAGGCGTCCCGCCTACCTGCGCGAGTACGTGATCGCGCACACGGATTGACGGACTAAGGACTAGGAGGGGAGGGGTGTTATGTCCATATAAGGACATCCGCCGGGGGATTGGTAGATTCCACCGGCGGGAAGTTTAAATGATTGTCATTGGCCGGGGGGCATGCCTGAGCAGGATATAAGGAGGCTCAGCAGGCCAGCCGGCGTTCAGTTTCACCCATCTAATAAAGGTTCTGAACGGACAGCTGAGTCGCGTTTCTTTCCCTGCGCCGAGCTAACAACAACCACACTGAATGAAGTGACTTATGACCAGTTTTCACGTTTACGACCGTGTGCAACTTCCCTAGGATTACTTGATCAAACTTCGGTGGCTTGGCAACCAGTTCCTATTTATGACGGTGGCACTATCCACTGGCTTATGTGCTCTCCTTTTGCAACCTTCTGACGAGTAAAGTCAACGGGGAAGCCAGATTCACTTTACAACCATGTCACTAACTGAACAAATGGAATGAAAGGGAAAGGAAAGGAAAGGAAAGGAAAGGAAAGGAAAGGAAAGGAAAGGAAAGGAAAGGAAAGGAAAGGAAAGGAAAGGAAAGGAAAGGAAAGGAAAGGAAAGGAAAGGAATAATAACTATTATCACTTTGAAGGTACACATTGGCATACATTAAAATGAAATTTCATTGCTTTAACTGCAGTAATTAACTGCAGTAATTAACTGCAGTAATTCACTTAACAACTGTGGCGTGAATGCTCGTAAAATGGGGCAAAACTCACTTAGCAGTAGCACTTAGACTTGTATACCGCTTCACAGTGCTTTTACAGCCCTCTCTAAGCGGTTTACAGAGTCAGCCTATGGCCCCCAACGATCTGGGTCCTCATTTTACCCACCTCGAGAGGATGGAAGGCTGAACCAAATACTTAAATTTGGGGCTCGATTGCATTCGTAAGTCGAGGCCTATCTGCATTCACCATGCTGTCCTTTTTGACATCTCATCGATGGTCTTGTTTTTCCCATCTTGGTTAAAGGTGCATTCATTTTATTTATTTTTCCCTTCTCAATGGGAGAAGGCTGTCTCCTTCTGCAGAAAGCCAGCGTCCTGCGTACGTGCTAGGAAGAGAAGGCAAGGTATAAATAGATGAATAAATAGAGATGAGGAATTCCATCTATGCGGTGGGAAACTCGATGCCCGGCCGGCCGGCCTTTTACTTCTTCTAGAGGCCTGTTTGTTTTCTTTTTCCCTCTTCCCCTTTCTCCATTCTCTCAGTTGCTATCAAATCTCAATGCAGGGTTCGCCTCCTCAAATAATCAATACCTCTGATAGATGAGTATGGCCTGGAAATAGAAGCATTGCTGTTGCTATCGACCTGTGTGTCTAAACAGAGCTGTCAGACATCAAAGTCGGTACAAGGGGAGCCTCGTTTGCCTCTCGCCTCGCCTTTCCGACCGTTGAAAGCCTTTTGACTTCGCAGCTGTTAGATGTGCAAGGTACCCTCCGGGTGTAACCTTTGAAAAAGAGGCACGGAGGAGAAAGAGAGGTGATATCACAGATGGCGCACAGTGAGAGACGTTTCAGGCCAGGGGAGAATTTCTACTCCGCTTCCTGGAGATCTTAAAACGTAGGAAGAACGGCTGCAAGATTTGGGTCTGGCTAGTCTAAAGAAAAAAAGAAATAGGGGCGACACGATAGCAGTATTCCAGTATTTGAGAGGCCGCCCCAAAGAGGAGGTGGGGGGGTCAAATTAGAATAGAATAACAGAGTTGGAAGGGACCTTGGAGGTCTTCTAGTCCAACCCCCTGCTTAGGCAGGAAACCCTACAACACTTCAGACAACACTCTTCTTAAGAGTGTTGGAGCATTCACAACTTCAGGAGGCAAGTTGTTCCACCGATTAATTGTTCTAACTGTCAGGAAATTTCTCCTTTGTTCTAAGTTGCTTCTCTCCTTGATGAGTTTCCACCCATTGCTTCTTGTCCTGCCCTCAGATGCTTTGGAGAATAGTTTGACCCCCTCTTCTTTGTGGCAGCCCCTGAGATATTGGAAGACTGCTATCATGTCTCCCCTAGTCCTTTTTTTCATTAAACTAGATGCACCCAGTTCCTGCAACCGTTCTTCATATGTTTTAGCCTCCAGTCCCCTCATCATCTTTGTTGCTCTTCTCTGCACTCTTTCCAGAGTCTCAACATCTTTTTTACATCGTGGCGACCAAAACTGAATGCAATATTCCAAGTGTGGCCTTACCAAGGCATTCTAATGTGGTATTAACACTTCACGTGATCTTGACTCTATCCCTCTGTGAAATTATTTTCCAAAGCACCGCAGGACAATAAACAAGGGATGGAAACTAATCCATGAATGAAACAATCTGGAATTAAGGAGAAACGTCCTAACAGGGAGGACAATTAACCAGTGGAACAGCCTGCCTCCAGAAATCATGGGCGCTCCATCACTGGAGGTTTTTAAGAAGAGACTGGGCAGTCACTTACCTGAAATGGGATAGGGTCTCCTGCCTGAGCAATGGGCTGGACTAGAAGACCTCCAGTGCCCCTTCCAGTTCTATTCTATTCTATTCCTATAAGGATGGATCAGGTGTCTTCAATCGTGGGTGGACAAATAAGGAAGACGCTATGCCATTCCAGACAATAACAGAATAACAGAGTTGGAAGGGACCTTATAAATCATCTAGTCCAACCCCCTGCCCAAGCAGGAGATCCTACACCATTTCCGACAAATGGAAGTCCAATGGCTTTTGGAAAGCCTCCAGTGATGAAGCTCCTACAACTTCCGAAGGCAACTTATGTTGTATAAGTTGATTGTTCTCACTGTCAGAAAATGTCTCCTTATTTCCAGGGTGAATCTCTCGATGATTAGTTTCCATCCATTATTCCTTGTCTGGCCCTCAGGTGCCTTGGAAAATAGCTTGACCCCCTCCTCTCTGTGGCAGCCCCTCAAATATTGGAACACTGCTATCATGTCTTCCCTGGTTCTTCTCTTCACTGGAGTAGCCATGATGATCAGTTCCTGCAACCATTCATCCTATGTTTTAGCATACAGTCCCCTCATCATCTTGGCTGCCCAATCTCTTCTACAAAACCTCCAGCGTCCCACAGCTTCTGGAGGCAAGACCATTCCCCTGGTTAAAATTCTGCTGATGAGACCACCTTATCAATTTTCCAGACATAACTGTAATATGTTTTTTTTTTCATTGTTTGGTTTTGTTTTGTTTTTAAATCTACATTTAAGTTTTGGCTCGAGCATACCTCCTCAAGCATCATCCGAAAAAGTGTGAAAATTGTTGATAAGGCAATTTGCTTTAAAAAAATTGTCTGTCTTTAATATTGATATGATTTATGGAATTTTTCCATAGCTGGAAAAAAAAACAGTAGGAATGAATTCGATTTCAAATGGTATTCCTTGTACTTTCCTGCTTGGAGTGAAAAAATAAGAGTAGAGTAGAGTAGAGTAGAGTAGAGTAGAGTAGAGTAGAGTAGAGTAGAGTAGAGTAGAGTAGAGTAGAGTAGAGTAGAGTAGAGTAGAGTAGAGTAGAGTAGAATATATGGGATGGAATGGGATGGGAATAGGATACAATAGGATAGGATAGGACTGGACATGACAGGACAGATGGGATGGGATGGGATGGGATGGGATGGGATGGGATGGGATGGGATGGGATGGGATGGGATGGGATGGGATGGGATGGGATGGGATGGGATGGGATGGGATGGAATGGGATGGAATGGAATGGAATTCTTTATTGGCCAAGTGTGATTAGACACACAAGGAATTTGTCATGGTGTATACGCTCTTGGTGTACATAAAAGAAAAGATTCATCAAGAATCATAAGGTACAACACTTAACGATAGTCATAGGGAACAGATAAGCAATCAAATCATATTAGAAAACAGTCAATATAAATTGTAAGGAAACACATTCTTTACTCCAGATAGTACTTGAAGTATGACCACAATGGAGCCAGTGGTGGTATTCAGCCGGTTTGGGTGAAACGGTAATGGTGACCTGCAGGTAGGCCCACCCACCTGCGAGAGCAAAGCGCAAAGTAAAGCCGCGCACCCTCACATTTTCAGCGTACAGCGAATCGGTGGTAAAATGATGTGAAACCCATCCTCTGAATGGAGCCCAAAATTTCTGTTGCTAACAAATGAAACATTTGTTAAGTGAATTCTGCCCCACTCTACAACCTTGTTTGCCACAGTTATTAAACAAACCACTGCAGATGTTAAGCTAGTAAGTAACACGGCTGTTAAGCAAATCTGGCTTTTCCCATTGACTTTGCTGGTCAGAAGGTCGCAAAGATCCCGTGACCTGAGGGATATTACAACCGTCATAAATATGAGCCGGTTTGCCAAGCCTCTGAATTTTGATTACGTGACCACGGGGATGTGGCGACGGTCCTAAGTATGAAAGACGGCCATAAGTCCCTTTTGTCAATGCCGTTGAACGGTCTCTAAATGGGTTGTTGTACGTCGAGAACTACCTGTACTGATTATTTTGTTCGGATGTAGAAGGATGGTCGCAAATGAGGTAATTCCATCGAAGGGCCGGTCAAATCCCGCCCGGAGAGCAAAATGCAGCGGTGACCCGCTGTTCTAAATTAATAGCTAACTAAAACTAAAACAGAGTGGCGGGAGGAGCAATTGTGCAATTCGATATATTTCTGTTGAGAGAGAAAGAGAGAGAGGGAGAGAGAAATGGGCGGAGGGAGGGAGGGGGAGAGAGAGAGACCCATTGTCTGTGGGCGAGTCCCCCTCACCGCCTCTCTGCTCCTGCTTAGCATATTGAGGGAAATGCTGACCTTGGCACTGCCATCCCAGCTGCTGCCGTGTGCGTCTCTCTCTCTCTCTGTGCGTGTTTTCAAATTGGCTCATTAGATGAGACTCTGAATCTGCTGGGGTTCAGCCGGGGCTCAGGAAGCCCCATTAGATTGATCCTCTCGTCCTCGGCTGGAGAAGAAACACCCCCTCACCCCCCACCATGCCAGAGTCGCATCCGTAATTTTCTGGGAAAGCAAGCGATAACATGGGGTCACCAGCAATTGCAGCCTCGCTTAAAGTGGGGGGGGGGGGAGAAGTAAGGGGGGGCAAAAAAAGAGGAGAAGACGCAGCTTATTTCCTCTAGAGGGAACAGAGTTGGAAGGGACCTTGTAGGTCATCTAGTCCAACCCCTTTCTCAAGGCAGGAGACCTTATACCAACCTGGTTAAATGGTTGTCCAGTCTCTTGTGGATAATTTACAGTTTTTTAAAAAATTACCTAATTTTATAATTCATCATGCTAACGTAGCTATATTGGCTTCTGTTTTTGAGATGGCGGTTCAAAATGGAATTCCTCAAATCTCAAAGAGCAGGCCGAGAATTGCAAGTGAACTCGAGGTCAGGATGCCTCAGAATCCATCGGGTTTCATTTTTTAAAAAAAAAATATTCTTCCGATTTCAGAAAATATTATTCTAAGTCAGGAATGGGAAACAATGGCCCCTTTATGACTTGTGGACTTCAACTCCCAGAATTCCTGAGCCAGAATGGGGGTATGGCCTCTTTATGACTTGTGGACTTCAACTCCCAGAATTCCTGAGCCAGAATGGGGGCAATTATGGCCCCTTTATGACTTGTGGACTTCAACTCCCAGAATTCCTGAGCCAGAATGGGGGCAGCTATGGCCCCTTTATGACTTGTGGACTCCAACTCCCAAAATTCCTGAGCCAGAATGGGGGCAATTATGGCCCCTTTATGACTTGTGGACTTCAACTCCCAGAATTCCTGAGCCAGCTAGGAATTCTGGGAGTTGAAACCCACAAATCGTAAAGGGACCCTCATTTCCCCACCCCTTTTCTAACTGAATTGCTCAACACATCTAAGGATTCATTAGCCTTTTTCAACATCAGTCAACAGTGGGGGGGGGGGGGGAGGCAATTTAAGAAAAAAAAATAATAATGGAAGGATAATAAGGAGCTGGAAATAGTATATAGAGATGAGTAACTCAATTACTCCAGCTGTAAGCCAGTAAAATCAATACTAGATTTATCTAGAGAGATTACTATGCTGGACCTGTGCGAACTCTTAATCTTCAAAATTGCTTGTGGGTTTTTTTTATTATTATTTCTTCAGAATACAGTGATAATCCTGCAGAATTTTTAAATTACGTAACTATAGAGAACCAAAACCGTCTTGGATATTTTCACTATTAAGAATCCCTGGTATTGCAGAATGTTTATAGGGAAGGGTATCTCTTAAGGCCTTCATCCGTGGCACTCATGATCTTCTCTGGAATTAGCAACCAACTGAGATAGCAGCTTCTTGTTGGCTCGTAGGTCAACTTCCCACTAGAAGATAATCCCCAGGAAGCTAATAAAACAGGGGAAAAAAAAGTGAATACAGATATTCCTCGACTTACATCCATAATTGAGCCTAAAATTTCTGTTTCAAGGTAATTGAGTTATGCCAATTTTATGGTGTTTTTGCTAGAGTTAAATGAATCACTTGAACCATTCATTTATTGTCTGTGGTTTCAAAAGCACCGAAAAGTGACTGACAACCATGTTTGCTGTTTCTCCGTGTCATATATGTGGGCATGTGCATCATTTTGTATGTATTGTTCCATGTTTATGTAGTATATGTTAGAGCTTTAAGAGCTGTATGCAACAAAATTGCATTTTACATTACAAAATTGCATTTTATTAATTGCATTAATGTACATTCAAAGTGACCAGAAACTCCGTTCTGTTGCTCACATTTACCACCGTTGTAACATCGGTCAGGTAATCAAAATTCAGACACTTGGCAACTGGCTCATACTTACGACGGTCGCAGTGTCCCAGAGTCAACCTTTCATGAGCTTCTGACCAACACAATCCATGGCGAAGACAGATTCATTTTAAGGCGGGTCACTGCCTTAACAACCGCAGCAGTTCACTTAACAATTATTGCAAGAAAGGTCATAAAATGGGGCAACTTCACAACTGTCTGGCTTAGCAACAGAAATGTTGGGCTCGCTTGAGGTCGTAAGTCAAGGACGACCTTTATAAGCTCTGCCTGCGATTCAGGAGGGATTAAATAGCATCTGTGGGGGTCCTTGATGCTCTCCGGAAGTTGGTTCTTTTCTTGCTGATGTTTCATTACCAAGCTAGGTAACATCTTCAGTGGAGTTTAGGGGTCTTCCGTGTTCTACTGTTTATAAGGGCTTCAGGTGTGGGTGTGTCGAGTGAGGGTCTTGTGATGGGTCAGGTGTGAAACTCTAGTTTCTCTTCAGATTGTATAAATCTTTCATCTTTTTAACCTCTTTATCACAACACACATCATAAGACTCACTGTTGACTCATCCCTGACCCATCACAAGACCCTCGTTTGACACACCGTCACCTTGTTGTTGTTGTTGTTGTTAGTTATGAAGTCGTGTCCATGGACAACGTTCCTCCAGGCCTTCCTGCCCTCTACCATCCTCTGGAGTCCATTTAAGCTCACGCCAACTGCTTCAGTGACTCCATCCAGCCACCTCATTCTCTGCCGTCCCCTTCTTCTTTTGCCCTCAATCGTTCCCAGCATTAGGCTCTTCTCCAGGGAGTCCTTCCTTCTCATTAGGTGGCCAAAGTATTTGAGTTTCATCTTCAGGATCTGGCCTTCTAAAGAGCAATCAGGGTTGATCTCCTCTAGGACTGACCAGTTTGATCTCCTTGCAATCCAAGGAACTCACAGGAGTCTTCTCCAGCACCAGAATTCAAAGGCCTCAATTCTTTGGCGCTCAGCTTTTCTTATGGTCCAACTTTCACAGCCATCCATTGCAAGTGGGAAAACCATCGCCTTGATTATATGAACTTTTGTTGGCAGGGTGATGTCTCTGCTTTTTAGTATGCTATCTAGGTTTGCCATAGTCTTCCTCCCCAGGAACAAATGTCTTTTAATTTCTTGGCTGCAATCCCCATCTGCAGTGATCTTGGAGCCCAGGAAAATAAAATCTGTCACTACCTCCATTTCTTCGCCATCTATTTGCCAGGAATTGAGAGGGCCAGATGCCATGATCTCAACATTTTCTTAATGTTGAGTTTCAAGCCAACTTTTGCACTCTCCTTCTTCACCCGCATCAAGAGGCTCTTTCGTTCCTCTTCACTTTCTGCCATTAGAGTGGTATCATCTGCATATCTGAGGTTGTTGATATTTTTTCCGGCAATCTTAATTCCAGCTTTGATTCTGCCTTTCTCATGATGTGCTCTGCATATAAGTTAAATAGGCAGGATGACAGTCTACAGCCTTGCCGGATGCTTTTCCCAATTTTTCCCAACCTTCAGGGGGATGGTCTAGAAGATCTCCAAGGTCCCTTCAACTCTGTTATTCTGTTCTATTCACCATATAAAGCCCTTATATGGGAACACTGACATCCCTTAAACTCTGTTGAAGGTATTAATGAAATGTTTGGAAACCAACCCACAAGCTCGGAGAACAAACCTTCACCCTCACCCTACACCCTCGCTACAGATATTTGCCACTGTTGCAAAACATCATCAGTACTCATCCTGATGTTGTTAGCTAGTTGGGTAATGAAATGCCTGCAAGAAAAACAACCAAGCTCAGAGAGCACCGAGGACTCCATAGTTCATCCCTGGGCTCCAGATTTTCTCTTCTATAAATACCCGCCTGTATTTGTGGACATGGATAGCCCAATCCTTCCTGAATTTTGGTCTGTTCTGTTTTTAGACTTTCCAGATCGGTTGCCGTTTCCACAATTGCTGGGAAACACACAATAGTGTTTCCTTCCTTCATTTTTGCATTCCATGGATGATGATTGAATGTTTGTTTATTGGGGGGGGGAAAGTGAAGAATCCCCCCCTCTCTCTGTGTGTGTGTAGAGGTGACTGTATTGAGTGGGATAAAGAATAACGGAATAGAGTTGGAAGGGACCTTGGAGGTCATCTAGCTCAACCCCCTGCTGAAACAGAAAATCCTATACTGTTTCAGACAAATGGTTGTCTGGTCTTTTCTTGAAAGCTTCCAGTGATGGAGCTTTCTGTAGGCGTGTTGTTCCACCGGTTAATTGTCAGGAAATTTATCCTTTTTTCTGGACGTTTTCTTACATAAAACAGTATGAAAAGGTGCCCGTTACATCTTCTCACCCACCATTTTAGCAACGACTTAGTAGAAGATGGGAGATTGGAGGGGAGACATCTAAACGGCGCCTGGCTGAAAGCGAAGCCCATTCCCATTTGAAGGAAGGCGCTCTCTGCTTATTTCAGAGAAAACCCCAGAAGAAGAAGATGAAGAAGGAAGAAGGAAGAAGGAGGAGGAGGAGGAGGAGGAGGAGGAGGAGAAGAGCAATCAGAGTAGATTAAATGGTAGCTGCTCCATTGATGGATAGACCATGATCAGCATCTCAGATTCCCCATCATCTGTAATAATGCCAATTACTCTGCCATTTGAAGAGGTTTCCGCTGTTTGTTTATTGCAGTCGAAGGCCAGACTCAGCCTGCCTTTGTTTATCCTGAATATTCATTTTATGGGGCATCCCTCCCCTCCCTTTTTTTTCCTCTCTCTCTTTCCCTCGTAGTTTTGGCTTTATTCACCTTCTGCCTGGATTTATTTATTTAAGTGAAAATTTGGAGGGTCTTTTGCTCATTTCCTGCCTATGCAATTAGAATAAAACGGGGGGGGGGGGGGGTTAAGAGAACGAATATTTGGGGTGTACCTCTGGGTTGCAGTCATCAAGTTTGTCCTCCTTGGAAGATTCAGTTCTGCTCCCAGTGGTGTTAACTTTCCTATTCACCTTTCCTCCCCATAACCCGAAAAAGCATCTGTGTTCATACAAAGTATTCATTGGATTGTTGAAAGAAAGGAAGGAGGGAAGGAAACAGGAAGGAAGACCAAATGGGAGAAGGAAGGTCAAACGGGAGGGCGGAAAGAAGGAAGGAAATGGGAGGGAGGGAGGGAAGGAAGGAAACAGCAACGAAGGTCAAATTGGAAGGAGGGAAGGAAATGGGAGGGAAGGAAGGAAAGAAGGAAACAGGAAGGAAGGAAGGTCGAATTGGAAGGAGGGAAGAAAATGGGAGGGAAGGAAGGAAACAGGAAGGTCAAATGGGAAGGAAGGAAATAGGAAGGAAGATTAAATGGGAGGGAAGGAAGGAAATGGGAAGGAAGGTCAAATTAGAAGGAGGGAAGGAAGGAAAGGTCAAATTGGAAGGAGGGAAGAAAATGGGAGGGAAGGAAGGAAACGAAGGAAGGAAACTGGAAGGTCAAATGGGAGGGAAGGAAATAGGAAGGAAGGAAGGAAGGAAGGAAAGATCAAATGGGAGGGAAGGAAGGAAAGAAGGAAGGAAACAGGAAGGAAGGTCAAATAGGAAGGAGGGAAAGAAGGAAAGAAGAAAACAGGAAGGAAGGAAGGTGAAATTGGAAGGAGAAGAAAATAGGATGGAAGGAAGGAAGGAAACAAGAAGATCAAACGGGAGGGAAGGAAATAGGAAGGAAGGAAGATCAAATGGGAAGGAAGGAAGATAAAACAGGAGGGAAGGAGGGAAGGAAAGAAAGAAACGAAGGAACATATTTTTCATATACTTGCTTATTTCCCTTTATTGATGAGGCTGCAACGTTGGCTCTAGGAAGAATAATACGTGTGTGATCAGACACACTTAAAGAGACGCCATGCTCCTGTCTGAAGTATTAGCAGGAGATTTTGAAGGGCTGTGAGTGGCAGTTGTGAAGTTGCTGCCTAACACTCACTAAACGATTCTGCTTATAGACGACCCATTTGATCGATAAATGTGTACTACTTTTTGCTGGCAACGATATTGCGATTTGTCAAGTTATTGGATGACATCAGGAGGCTTCGGTTTATGAGGGGATAAAACCTAGAATACTATAGGGAGCCCTTGGTTGTTTTTAAGGGGAATAAGATGCAGGAAAAATAAGAGAGGACAGAAGACGACGGGACAATGGGATATAGAGGCAGCATCAGTTAACTTGAATGGTACTTACAGTAGTGGCCAAAATTCTGGAAACCTTTTGGGAAAAGTGTATTTTTGAGGTGTGATGGCTAATAACACTACTTCTTTTTGGGGGGGGGAGTTTCAGGATAATCCTATTCCACTGCTGGAATGGCCTGGGAATAGCCAGACCTTCACCCAATAGAAAATCTATGGAGCCGACTAACGAAACTTGTTAGTCAGAAGCGACCCAGCAATAAAACCCAGTTAATAGAAGCCATCATTCAATCTTGGTTTCACATTATAACAGCTGTGGAATTAAAAGACTTGGTTCCCTCCATGGGAAGACGTTGTAAGGCCGTCATTCATTCTTAGTTACCCAACTAAGTATTAAATGATATGGTGATCATTTTTGTATATCTCATTTTTTCTATAGTGATCATTTTTGTATATCTCCTTTTTGGGGAGTATGGGGGGGTGTCGCATGCACATGCATGGGGGTGCAGGGTATGGGGGGCATTGAATTATGGGTGTGGACATGCCATGTGCACGCGCAACCCCCTGTGTTCCCCCCGCTTTCGGCACGCAACGGCAAAAAGTTTAGCCATCACTGGTATAGGCAGATCCTCCTGAAATTTACCTTGGATTTCAGATACGGGTTTTTGAGCGTTTCCAAGATTTGATCATATATTTGTTTGATGTATTGAGGTAGTGTACGTAGGATTATTTCATGCTGTATTTTTATTGATTGATTATTAATTGAAATCTTCCTTAAATCTCCTGCTTTTTGAAAAACAGTGACATATATTTTAGTAAGAAATAGGTAAAATGCATAAGGTTCTTTTATTTAAAATACATAAGAAAATTACTTAGACAATTCCCATTTTGCAAGCGATGAGGAAGTGTGGGTAGAACACCTCAATGGCTTTCACATTTAAAGAGATTGACCGAGACCTTCATAATCTTCTTTTTAATAAATCACTTTCAGGAATTGAAACTTTTATTACTGTTTACTTGACAGTCCTTTAGACAGCATTTCTTAACCTGGACAACTTTAAGATTGGTGGACTTAAACTCTCAGATCATCCCAGTGGACCTCACTTAAACAATGGAACCAGTTAAAGTTTCTCAGTGGTCTTCAAGGGCAGCCCCATATAGAGCGTGTAGCAGTAGTCAAACTGCAAAGTGGCCAGGGTGTGAGAAACATCCCAACTTCCCAGACTAGGAAAGCAAAAATAAAACTGAGGTGTGCAAAATTATGGATAAGGTGATTAGTGATGAATTAATCACCTTAAAGGGTGATTAATAATGTACGGCCACAGTTGAGCTCAAAATTTCTGTCACTAAGCAAGACAGTTGTCAGGTGGGGTTTGCCCCATTTTCTGATCTTTCTTGCCACAGTTGTTAAGTGAATCTCTACAGTTGTTCAGTTAGTAATATGGTCGTTAAACGAATCTGGCTTTCCCATTGGCTTGGCTTGTCAGAAGATAGTCTGAAAAGTCCCATAATCACTAAACTAGTGATTATGGGAGCGACAGGGCGCTCCCATGTGACACCTCTCCTGCGCAAGCTGCACTGGCTTCCGGTGGTCTTCCGGGTGCGCTTCAAGGTGTTAGTTTTGACCTTTAAAGCGCTCCATGGCATAGGACCGGGGTATTTGCGGGACCGCCTGCTGCTACCGATAACCTCCCATCGGCCAGTACGCTCACACAGAGAGGGCCTTCTCAGGGTGCCATCAGCCAAGCAATGTCGGCTGGCGGCCCCCAGGGAGAGAGCCTTCTCTGTGGGGGCACCCGCCCTATGGAACGAGCTGCCTCCTGAAATTCGTTTGATCCCGGACCTCCACGCTTTCCGAAAGGCCCTTAAGACTTATTTATTCCAACAAGCCGGCCTTGTTTGCTTGATTTTAATGGGGTTTTAAAATTTTTGGTAGTATTGATTTCTGGGGTTTTAAATTGGGTATTTTAACGGGGTTTGAGACTTTTATTTTGGAACGCCACGATTTAATCTAATTTTAAATTATAATTTGTATTATATGTGTTTTAATTTGGCTGTTCACCGCCCTGAGTCCCCCTCCCGGGGAGAAGGGCGGTATATAAATAGAAAGAAAGAAAGAAAGAAAGAAAGAAAGAAAGAAAGAAAGAAAGAAAGAAAGAAAGAAAGAAAGAAAGAAAGAAAGAAAGAAAGTTACTTGACCTCAGAAGACCACAACTGTCCTAAAGATGAGTCAGTTGTCAAGCGTCGGAATTACTAAGGTGTGACCACAGGGATGCTGCAATGGGCATAAGTCTGAAAAAAGCGGTAGTAAGTCACCTTTTTCATTGCCGTTGTGACTTCGAACCGTCACTGAATGAATGGTTGTATGAGTGGTGCGGTGGCCTAGAGTTGGAGCTCTCGCCTCACAATCAGGAGGCTGTGAGTTCGATCCTAGGTAAAGGCAGATATTTCTCTCGTTGGACACACTGAGTATATATCTGCTTAACAAAACTCCTCATTGGTGACAGGAAGAGCATCCAGCCAATTGCTAGCTCCATTCAGTTGCCCAGACTCCACCCCGCAAGGGATTATGGGGTCGTTAAATGATGACTAAATGAATGGTTGTTAAGTCAAAGATTCTATGTATTAGAACAAGAGGTCCCCTCAATGAAATTAAATCTTGGAAGAATCAGGATTGACAAAGCAATTTGGCTTCCAAAGGCACCGGCACGAGACACGATACTGGCTCCCAACTTGTCCAGCTTTGGAAAATGGGTTGGACTGATTGATATAAAGAATCCATGGCTATCAACCTTGATGAAGTGGTGCTACCTCTTTAGGCCACCTTATGGAGAGATCAGGTGGACTTCTTTCTAAAGTTGGTTGACCACTGTGAGACTCTGGATTAGATGAAGCAAAGGTCCCATCCAGCAGAACACAAATCACGTTCTTACGTAAATTCCCAGAATTCCCAATCATTGTGAGAATTCTGGGAATTGGATTCCATGCACCTTGATGGTCGCCCAAGCGGCAGAAGATCATTGAGATGAACACCAACAAGACAGTTTGTCTCACCAAAATATTGGCAGCCAATTATTTCCCTTCGTTTCCAACCTTATCGTTTTTCCTAGCTACGCTTTGGCCTTCTGTATGCAAAATATGTGTGTGGTCTTCTTGAGTTGCAAGACCTTGGAGGACACAGAAACTTGATCGTAGGACAGCCAAGCCAAGAGGCAAGATCATGGCAGGTCAGGTCCTCCTGGATTACAGATTCTTCAGCCTTGCATGTCTGTGGAGATTCTCCATCATCCAGGACAGGTCATGGTTGTTCCAAAGGTGCTTTTTCAAAAGGCAACTGGACTTCCTTGATTTTGTTCGAAGGCGTTTCCCTTCTCCTCCAAGAACTTTCTTCAAGTTCTGCACCTTGGAGCTTCTGTAATGTTTAATTTCGCTTCTTAGCCGAAGCCATTCCTTGGTCTCTCCTCATATCTTCTGTGCTGACATTGTTCCCAGTTCAGTGTCCTTCGGTGTCACGCAGTGGACGTGGTGGGTCAGTGGCTAAGACACTGAGCCTGTCGATCGAACGGTCGGCAGTTCAGCGGTTCGAATCCCTAGTGCCGCGTAACGGGGTGAGCTCCCTGTTACTTGTCCCAGCTTCTGCCAACCTAGCAGTTCGAAAGCACGTAAAAAAATGCAAGTAGAAAAAGAGGGACCACCGTTGGTGGGAAGATCACAGCGTTCTGTGTGCCTTTGGCATTTAGCCATGCCGGCCACATGACCATGGAAACGTCTTCCGGCAGTGCTGGCTCCTTGGCTTTGAAACGGAGATGAGCACCGCCACCTAGAGTCGGGAACGACTAGCACATATGTGTGAGGAGAACCTTTACCTTTTGCTGTCACAATAGATGCACCTTGGAGCCCATTGAAGAGAGAGATAGGGAGAAGGCATGGTGAGTCCATCTATGACATTGTTTTCAGTCATTGGATTGACACCTAAGAATGAATGGTTTGTAATATCATTTATTTACAATGCATTAGCCTGGCATATTTTGTTCTTTCCCTCTTCAAGAATCTTTTAATCTCTCAAATATTTTTTCTCTAAATTTCTCCAATAATCAGGTGCAATCAATTAATACATCTTTGTCAAAAGCTTCATCACATATATTATATACATTGGATATACGAGGCTGAAACATAAAAAGAATGATTGCAGGAATTGGGTATGTCTAGTTTAACAAAAAGGGACTAGTGGTGACATGATAGCAGTCTTCTAATAATTTTTAGCCAAAATATTCTGTTAGCCATGTGGTTAGATGCATGGTTTAGTGTGGTTTCCATACCTAGAAAACTGAGTGAATGAAATGAAGCACAGTTCAATTAAAAATAAATAAGTGTGTCACACAAAAACAACCAATATAAATGTAAAAATATCCCAACAGATCATACAGTCTGGGAACTCCAGAGAGAATTCTACAGCAGGGTTTACAGAAATTTGCTGTCTTCCTTAGAATAATTCCTTTAAAATGATGTTCGGTCCAACACGCTTTTGACACTTTTGTCGTATCTGTGTGGGCTTAAAGATATTTTGGAAAGATAAATGGTGAGGGAGATCAGTGGTTTCTAAATTCCAGAGAAAGAAATAGACAGAGATTGATAGACAGATAGGTAGTTGATACATAGCGGATTTATTGATAGAAGTTAGATAAATAGATGATAGTTGGGGGAGAGAAAGAGAGAGAGAGAAGGGGGGAAAATGGAAATAGAAAGAGATAGATGACAAGGAAAAAGATAAAAAAAGAATGGATGGATGGATGGATGGATGGATGGATGGATGGATAGATAGATAGATAGATAGATAGATAGATAGATAGATAGATAGATAGATAGATAGATAGATAGATAGATAGATCCCTCCTGAAAATAAACCCTCCCCGAAAATATTTAAACACATGCACAGCTGGTCCCCTCCATTTCCTCTGGTTTCCTCCACGCGCCCCCAAATAATAAGACCTCCCCGAAAATAAGGCCAAGTGCTTATTTCGAGATTCAAAAAAATATAAGACAGGGTCTTATTTTCATGGAAACACGGTAGGTAGGTAGGTAGGTAGGTAGGTAGGTAGGTAGATAGATAGATAGATAGATAGATAGATAGATAGATAGATAGATAGATAGATAGATGATAGATAGATAGATAGATAGATAGATAGATAGATAGATAGATAGATAGATAGATAGATAGATAGATAGATAGATACTGGGCTTTTGAGTGCATAGTAGCAAGAAGGCCAAGCATTTTATTTCAGGGTTCAAAAAAAATTATTTATTTATTGATTCGATTTATATGCCGCCCTTCTCCGGAGACTCAGGACAGCTTATAATGCATTAAGCAATAGCCTTCATACTTTTGTATATACCTGCTTAGTAGGGCTTTCGCCCCCCCCCCCCGCTCCCCAAGCGGTGTTCTTTTTTATACAAAGTCAGCTTATTGCCCCCACAATCCGGGTCCTCATTTTACATACGTCGGAAGGATGGAAGGCTGAGTCAACCTTGAGCCTGGTGAGATTCGAACTCGCAGTAATTGCAGGCAGCTGGTGCTATTTAACAGCACTTTAATCTGCTGCGCCACCAAGGCTCTAAATATAAGGCAGGGTCTTATTTTTGGGAAAACGTGGTCGATAGATAGATAGACAGACAGACAGACAGGATAGAGATAGATAGATCGAAGGATAGAGAGATAGGGATGGAAAGATAGAGAGATAGAGATTCATAGATAGATGGACGGACGGATAGACGGATGGTTACATAGATAAAAGAGATAAATGATAAATGATATCAAAGCAAGAGATTTCAGTCAGGAACACAAAGGGTTAAAAAGAAGTCAATGGGAATTAAACTCCACCTCTTTTTGAATCTGTGTGTCCCATGTAGGAATAGATGGGGCTTCATTTGCGGCCCCTATCTTGTCCTTTCTTGACCTTTGCCATGGCTGGCGCTCTCCAATCTGTCCCTAAATAAGTTTCAGGCAATGGGCCACATGGGCCGCTTGTGTCAATCATTGGACTGGAGTCTTTGGAAGTCCTCCTTGGAGGTGTTTTACCTGGGTGGACTTTCTCCGAAGCTTTTGAGAAAGCTTGCAGAAATGATGACCAAGTGCCATGGAACACTTCATAACTGTGTAGCAAGAAAGGTCGTAAAATGGGGCAAAACTCACTTAAATGTCTCGCTCAGCAATGGAAATCTTTGGGCTCAATTGTGGTCATAAGTCGAGGACTACCTGTATTCTATCCTCTCCCTTCTATGCTCTCTCTCCTTCCTTACTCCTGTTTTACTTTACGTTACTCTATTTTGGCCACTCTTTGCTGAAGTCCAATACCTTTTGTGCGATCCTCAAAATTGGTGTAGATCGTTTCAAGCTTTTTTGCTTGCGAGCCCAATGTCTCGGAGGAAATAAACTTGATTTTCCCTCCCTTGAAATTTATTTTGTACCTCTTAGATTGTTGTTGTTGTTGTTGTGTTCCCCACCAGCCACAGGTGTCTTTCTGAAATTTGGAGAATACAATGCTCCTTTTTTTAAAGCTGCAATTCTTGCCCTTGTTTTCTTTCTGTTGGGAGTTGTTTAGTCTCTTGAGTGGCTGCTTCCTCTCTTAACCACAGGAAGTCTCTCCTCTTAAGTTGGGAGGAGGCTCCCGGGGCCCTTTGTACCCTTCTGATGTAAAACAGACCCCCGTCTAATGGAACGGGTTCCTGGGCTGTTGGTGAAAGGAGGGTCTACGGTTTCACAACCCCCAGCATCCCTTGCACAAGCCACTTAGCCTTTCATGGAGGTGCCGAAATCCGAGAGTTGGTTTCAGTCAAGCTTCTTCCAGGCTGCAAAGGATGTCTTTGGTTTGTTGGAGTGTTTCATTGTGTGAAGTCAAAAAAGGAGATTTCTCTCTCTCTCTCTCTCTCTCTCTCTCTCTCTCTCTCTCTCTCTCTCTCTCTCTCTCACACACACACACACACACACACACACACACACACACACACACAAGATTATGTATGTATGTATGTATGTATGTATTTATTTATTTCTCCTTCCTTCCTTCCCTCCCTCCTTCTTTCTTTCTTTCTCCTTCTTTCCTTTCCTCCATCTTTTTTTCTTTCTTACTTACTTTCCTTCTTTCCTTCCGTATTTCTTTCTTTCCTTCCGTATTTCTTTCCTTCTTTCCTTCCTTCCATCCATCTTTCTTTTTCTTCTTCCTTCCGTCTTTCTTTCCTTCTTTCTTTCCATCTCTTCTTTCCTTTCTTCCATCCATCTTTCTTTCTCTTTCTTCCTTCCTTCCATCATATTTTTATTTATTTATTTCCATCCCTTTCTTTCCTTTTTTCCATCCATCTTTCTTTTTTCTTTCTTTCTTTCCTTCTGTATTTCTTCCCTTCCTTCCATCCATCTTTCTTTTTCTCTTTCCTTCCTTCCTTTCTTCCTTCCTTTCCTTCCTTCCGTCTTCCTTTCCTTCTTTCTTTCCATCTCTTTCCTTTCTTTCTTTCTTCCATCCATCTTTCTTTCTCTTCCTTCCTTCCATCCATCCTTCTTTCTTTCTCTTTTTCTTTCTTTCTCTTCCTTCCTTCCTTCCTACCTTCCTTCCTTTCTTTTCCATCTCTTTCCTTTCTTCCATCCATCTTTCTTTCTTTCTCTTCCTTCCTTCCTTCCTTCCATCCATCCCTCTTTCTCTCTCTCTCTCTTTCTTTCTCTTCCTTCCTTCCTTCCTACCTTCCTTCCTTTCTTTTCCATCTCTTTCCTTTCTTCCATCCATCTTTCTTTCTTGCCTTTCCTTCCTTCCTTCCTTCCTTCCTTCCTTCCTTCCTTCCTTCCTTCCTTCCTTCCTTCCTTCCTTCCTTCCTTCCTTCCTTCCTTCCTTTCTTTCTTTCTTTCTTTCTTTCTTTCTTTCTTTCTTTCTGTTTCTAGTTTTTTTTTCCATTATAGAAGATAACAAATGTATTTTCTGAGTAGGACCCAGACTCTGCCTGCCAATTTTATTGGCTTGGGTTTCCTCATTCATTCATTCATTCATTCAGTTCTTTCTCCGTTATAGAAAATATGTTGACATTCCCCAGAGTGCAAATCATGCTCTTTTTGCTAGTGATGGAATTTTCTCCTTCAAGATTTTAGACGCCAAACTTTGCAGGTAGTCCTCCACTTACAACGGTTTGCTTAGTGACCACTCAAAGTTACAATGGCGCTGAAAAAGTAGACTTAATGATCATTTTTCACACTCAACCACCATTGCAACCTGCTCATGGTGACACTGTCCAAATTCAGATGCTGAAAAAGCAGACTTATGACCACTTTTCACCCTTAACGACCGTTGCAGCCTCTTTGTGGTGACGTGATCCAAATTCAGGCACTTGGCAACTGACTCACAGTTACGACTGTTGCAGTGTCCCAGGGTCACAAGCCAAGTCCCATGGGGAAGCCAGATTCACTTTAACAACCGTGTTGCTAATTTCACCGCCGCAGCGATTCACTTAACAACAGTGGCCAGAAAAGTTCATACAAGGGGGGCAAAATTCCACTTAACAAATATTTCCCTTTGCCCCAGAAATTTTTGGGCTCAGTTGTGGTCACCAGCCGTAAAAACAGAGCAAAATGCACTTCACAAATGTTTCACTTAGCAGCGGACATTGTGGCCATAAGTCGAGGACTACCTGTATTTGTTAATCAAGGGAAGGATCTGAGCACTTTTAATTCAGTTAAGATGAGGTGCGGGGACTGAGTATTATTATCTAATCTTTGGCGTCAACTTCCTTTCCTCTTTGCTTCTGTTTTTCTTTTGTGTTTCTTTTTTCTTTTCTTTTTTTTTTTTTTCCATTTCAAGTAGGTGTTGCATGACTGAACTTTTAAACAGGATTAGATGCTCAAGCCACAACCTTAGATAAAGAGTCAGGAACGGAAATAGCCAGTGGTTGTGCTGCACCTCGTGTTTAACGGGCCTAACAACTGCCCTGTGGAGAGTCCTCAACTTACAACTTCATTTAAAGTTACCACAGCCTGGGAGAAAATGATTTATGGCCCTGTCCTCAAAATTACAACTGTCATGGGATGGCAATTCAGGCACTTGGCACAGAAAACATCATCATCATCATCATCATCATCATCATTAGTCCTCGACTTACAACGGTTCATTTACTGGCCATTCAAAGTTACGACAGCGTGGGGGGAAAAGTGAGTTATAATTACGGTATATTTCACATTTATGACCGTTGCTGCCGCCTCACGGTCATGTGATCAAAAATTAAATCGTGGTAAGCCTTGGTGGTGCAGCGGACTAAAGTGCTGTTAAAGTAGCACTTAGCCGCCAGCTGTCTGCAATTACTGCGAGTTCAAATCTCACCAGGTTCAAGGTTGACTCAGCCTTCCATCCTTCCGAGGTAGGTAAAATGAGGACCCGGATTGTGGGGGCAAGAAGCTGGCTTTGTATAAAAAAGAACACCGCTTAGGGGAGGAGCGAAAGCCCTACTAAGCAGGTATATATAAAAGTATGAAGGCTATTGCTTAACGCATTGTAAGCCGCCCTGAGTCTCCGGAGAAGGGCAGCATATAAATCGAACCAATAAATAAATTAAATAAATAAATAAGCCAGTAGTGATCAGGTTGCAGTTGTCATTACTTCAACATAAGACAATAAATTTGGTGAGTGATTCGGTTTGCATGCACACCCAAAGTTGAACGGAAAGTTGACCGCAGTAAAAGCTAAGTTGAAGCTCCTCTGGGACTTCTAGATCCGTGATGATGAACCTATGAGAGCACTCTCTGTAGGTACGCGCATCGTCACCCCAGCTCAGCCCGCTGGTCGTCCGGTTTCCGAGGCACCCATATGCGCCAGCCAGCTGGTCATTGGTTTTCCGAGGAGCGCATGTGCGCCGGCCAAGAGGCAGTCGGGTTTCCAAGGCACGCATGCGTGCTGGTTGTCAGATTTCCAAGGTGCGCATGCGCGTTGGCCAGGTGGTCATCAGGTTACCGGCGTGCCTTCCAGTTTGGGAACTAAAAGGTTCGCCATCACTGTTCTAGATGATTGTCCCGTCACGGGTAGACAGAACCCCTTACCGAACTTCTAAGAAGCAAGCGAGCGACGTTGCGTAGATGTAGAGAGAGAAATAACAAGGGAAAAGACCGAAAACAAATTCCGAAAAGACGTGATATTCTCGTGATTACAGACAAGGAGCCCAAATCTCATCTGTTTGCCCTAAGCATGCTCTCCAGATGTTCCCTCTGGCTTCTCGTCTTCTGCTCTTCGTCAGCTGCCTCGGTAGGTCGGTCGGTCGTGGGCTGCTTTCAACCACCCCAAGTTTCGGAAAAAACACTGGTTTTCCTTTCTCAAGCATCCAATCTCTTTTCTTGCAGCTGCGTGTTTTTTCACGGTGTGGTCTCTAGCTTGGGGCGAGTGTTTCAAAGCCACCTCCTAATTTTCCCCCAGGCTGGTGGTCTCCTCCTCCTCCTCCTCCTCCTCCTCCTACCTAGCTTTAAAAGCAGAAATCAGAGAGAGGCTGTTTACAGTAGTGAGTAAAAGGGACACCCTTAAAGGGAAAAAAAACAAAAATGAAACTCAGCACCGGGGCATGTTATTTATAGCTGGTTGAAATGTCAACACTTGATGGGTGTCTGTTTGCTCAAAAATACCAGTGAAACCACCGGAAATGGCCAGGTGAGGAAGCATCCTCAAAGAACTTTCTCATTCTGCTTTTGAATGAGATATTTTAGGAAATATTAAAAAGGGCAGAATATTTCCCCTAAAAGGGAGGCAGAAACTCAGCCCCCTCCACCTTTGTCAATGGGCCATTAAGGCCTGGGCCAGTCTATTCTACATAACAAAGATCTACCTCCTTCAGGCAGAGCCATAGTAGGAATTCCCCAAAGCCCTTTTCATGATATCATCACCCAGCAAGGCTCAACCAAGCCCAGGACATAGACAACCTACAAAGTTACCCCTGCATGGCCCCATGGGAGTCTGACAACCAGTCAGAACACAAATGCAAATTCAAAGCTGAACAGAGGTTATAAATCTCTCTCTCTATCTCTCTCTCTCTCTCTCTCTCTCTCTCTCCCTCCCTCCCTCCCTCCCTCCCTCCCTCCCTCCCTCCCTCCCATGTGCTTTTTTGCCCGGGACCTCAAAACCACGTGGTCCCATCCATCATTAAACCATCCTTACAATCAGCCACCATGTTTCCAGTGTCTTTCTCTCCACTTGGAACTGAACCCAGATGGACATTTCTTCCAACAATTCCTATTTTCACCTGTCCATAACAACTCAAGTAACGGGGTCTTTTTAAAAACTGTTGTTCATGAGTCTGCAAATTTCGAGGCTTGATTTAAATCAACAAGGTTTAAATCGTAATTTTTAAAAGAGCAACTGTCATCTCTGTCCCTCAGCGGATCCTCCTCTGACACGCCGTTGACTCACCGGCAGCCCCAATATGGCAGAATCTACACAGCCTCCCGCTACATAATTAAGCTCCATTTCCACTTTGAATAAACTAAATTATTAATGTATCTTAAATAGAAAACTATCTTCGGGTAGATTTTTTTTTTACTCCAAAAGCATTTTATTAAAATAAATTTGATTAAAAAATCTAAAAAATCTGATTTAAATTTAATTTTAAAAATCCTTTTTTTTACTTAATCTTTGTTTTTATCCATCCTGCTTTCCGGAATGTTTGAATAAAGGCTGGCTGGCCATCAGTCTGGAATTCTATAGTGCAGTGGTGAAATCCAATTTTTTTTTTTTACTACCGGTTCTGTGGGTGTGGCTTGATGGGCGTGGTGTGGCTTGGTGCGCATGGCAGGGGAAGGATACTGCAAAATCTCCATTCCCACCCCACTCCAGGGAAAGGATACTGCAAAATCCCCATTCCCACCTCACTCCAGGGGGAAGGATACTGCAAAATCCCCATTTCTAACCCACTCCAGGGGAAGGATACTGCAAAATCTCCATTCCCACCCCACTCTGGGGCCAGCCAGAGGTGGCATTTGCTGGTTCCCCAAACTACTCAAAATGTCAGAACCTGCTGGATTTCATCCCTGCTATAGTGGTAGAGAAGGGGCTGGACTCTGCGATTGGGCAATTTCCCTTCCCAAACTTGCATTTTATCATTCTTTTTGATAGCATTCCTGATGGACAGGGAGAAAAATAGGTACTTAAATTCTGCTCGCTGCCAATCGCCAGGAAACGAAAGGGATCTAATCAATAAAAGTGGGAACCATTAACATTGGATCATAAAACAAGCTCTATAAAGTTGGAAGAAGTATTTTTCTCTATCTGCTCAAATATGATGGGATCTCCTTCTCATTTCCACAGTTTAATAATAATAAAAACACACACACATACACAGACCCAGGACTTAAAATAGTTGAAATTCATCTTTACATTAGGTTTTCTCTCTCTCTCTCTCTCTCTCTCTCTCTCGCGGTAAGGAAGTCTTGCTTAGAAGCAGCTGCTTTGAACAAATGGGAAATTTATACCCGTGCGTAAGAGCTACTCCATTTTCTTAATGGAATATGCAACTTGAAGATAATCCTAGATCTAAAGACTCGAGACATTTATATACTTAGAATACTTAGTTTATCTCTAAATGGTTTTATCTGTATAGGGGGATTATCTCCTGCCGTATAAGCACGCACATACACAAACACACACACACACACACACACAGAGACCAAATTTAAGCTGGTGGATTTCATGGGCTAAAACCCAAACGTACCCCCAAAACTGTAAATTATATGTGGGGGGGGGGCATGAAAAGACAGTACCTGTATTTGGGAAGAAAACAATTTAGGGAGTGAATTGCCGATTGAAGTATAATTGCTTGAATTTCAGACTTGATCCACTGTAAACATTGGAGAAACTCTTGGCAAGTTTTTAGCCCTTAAGACTTCTCACTTCCGGGATCAGTCTTCACCCGTGTGGTCCTGACTTGAAGGCTTCAGGCTATGTGTCACAGGATGGTGCATGTACAGTCCTCGATTTACGACCACAATCGGGATGAGAATTTCTGATTGATCGATTGATTGATTGATTCGATTTATATACCGCCCTTCTCCGGAGACTCAGGGCGGCTTACAATGCATTAAGCAATAGAATTCATACTTTCGTATATACCTGCTTAGTAAGGCTTTCGGGCAGCCCCCAGGGGGGTGTTCTTTTTTATACAAAGTCAGCTTATTGCCCCACAATCCGGGTCCTCATTTTACCTCCCTCGAATGGATGGAAGGCTGAGTCAACCTTGAGCCTGGTGAGATTTGAACTTGCAGTAATTGCAGGCAGCTGGTGCTATTTAACAGGACTTTAGTCTTTTGCGCCACCAAGGCGCTCTTCTTTTGCTAAATGAGGCTGTTCTTAAGTGACTCCCTCTCATATTTCTGATCTTTTTCCCATAGTCGTTATAAATGAATCTGGCTTTCCCCATTGATTTTGCTTTCCGGAACTTGACTAGGAAGATCACGTGAACGACATGACTCCGGGACACGGCAACCGTCAAAAGTACATGCCAGTTGCCAAGCATTCGAATTTTGATTACGTGACAAAATTCACGTGCAACGTGAATTGTGTGAAAAATGTTCATAAGTCACTTCTTTCAATGCCCTTTAATTTCTAATGGTCACTAAGTAAATAGAAATAGAATAACAGAGTTGGAAGGGACCTTGGAGGTCTTCTAGTCCAACCCCCTGCTTAGGCAAGAAACCCTACACCACTTCAGACATATTATCCAACATCTTCTTAAAAACTTCCAGTGTTGGAGCTTTCACAACTTCTGGTGGCAAGTTGTTCCACGGATTAATTGTTCCAATTGTCAGGAAATGTCTCCTTAGTTCTAAGTTGCTTCTCTCCTTGATGAGTTTCCATCCGTTGCTTCTTGTCCTGCCTTCAGGTGCTTTGGAGAAGAGCTTGACTCCCTCTTTTTTGGGGCAACCCCTGAGATATTGGAACACTGCTATCATGTCTCCCCTAGGTTTCTAGGTCAGCACCTTAACCACTAGACCAAACTGCCTTTCAATTTCTGCAATGTAAATCAAGACATTAACAATGCACTGCATAAATTGAAAGCCGGTTTGGTCCAGTGGTTAAGGTGCTGGCTTAGAAACCAGGAGATTGTGAGTTCCAGTTGCGTCTTAGGCATGGTTGGGTGACTTTGGGTCAACCACAGAGAGACTGGGAGTTCTAGTTCTGCCTCGGGCATGAAATCAGGCAGGGTGATTTTCAGCCAATCACCAGGAGACACTGATCTCTAGTCCTGCCTGAGGCATAGAAGTCGGTTGGGTGACTCTGCACCAATCGCATGGAGGCTATGAGTTTTGTTTTGTTTTGTTTTTTTATTTGATTTATATGCCGCCCTTCTCCGGAGACTCAGGGCGGCTTACAATGCGTTAAGCAATAGCCTTCATACTTTTGTATATTTATACAAAGTCAGCTTATTGCCCCCACAAACTGGGTCCTCATTTCACCTACCTTAGAAAGGATGGAAGGCTGAGTCAACCTTGAGCCTGGTAAGATTCGAACTTACAGTAATTGCAGACAGCTGATGTTAATCACAATGCTTTAGTCTGCTGAGCCACCAGGCCCTTGTCCTACCTTAGGTATATAAGTTGATTGGGTGATTTTGGGCCGATCACCAGGAGACAGTGAGTTCTAGTCCTGCCTGAGACATGAAAGTCAGCTGGGTGACTCTGCACCAATCATACGGAGGCTGTGAGTTCTAGTCCCACCTTAGGCATGTACGTTGGTTGGGTTGACTTGGGATCAATCACAGGGAGACTGTGAGATTTAGTTCCGCCTTAGGCATGAAATCCGGCAGGGTGATTTTCGTCCAATCACCAGGAGACAGTGAGTTCTAGTCCTACCTGAGGTATGAAAGTCGGCTGGGTGACTCTCCACCAATCAAATGGAGGCCGTGAGTTCTAGTCCCACCTTAGGCATGTACGTTGGTTGGGTTGACTTGGGATCAATCACAGGGAGACTGTGAGTTCTAGTTCCACCTTAGGCATGAAATCCAGCAGGGTGATTTTCGTCCAATCACCAGGAGACAGTGAGTTCTAGTCCTGCACATATGCTGGTTGGGTGACTTTGGGGCGCCTTCCTCTATCATAAACCCCTTCCTTCTTTTAAAAGAAACTTCGAAAGCAAATTCTCTTTCATGCCATTGGACCGTGCTAGGCAAGATTAGTTAAAATCTTTGCAATTGCTGGCACTAATTTGGGCACGCACTTAACATTTTGAATACCTCAACGCCCGCTTTCTCCCCGTCATTTACTTTCCACGCGGGCAGAACTGCCGAGCTGGCGTCTTCCTTCGGTGCTATATTTGCATTCGGTTCGCTTGAGCCGTTCTGAACTTGATTGTAAAATTGAGATCTTAAATGCCAAGGAAATGCTGAATTCACCTGAAAAGAGACATTAAGAAACAGGAACAAAAGCTCTGGACTGGAGCATTATCTTACTCTGCCATTCTTATTACTGGGCACCTCATTTAGCAAGCTATTACCAAATTAATTTTGCAGAAAGCAACTTGACTGCAACAAGAGTTGATACAACAAAAACATGGAATCTTTTTCTTTTTTTTTTTTCCTTGGCTAAGGAAGAAAAACAGCTGTTTGCTGCATTACAAGTAGTTCTCGACTTATAACAGTTCATTTAGTGACCGATCAAAGTCACAACGGCACTGAAAAAGGACCATTTTTTCACAGTTACGACTTTTCCAGCATCCCCATGATCACGTGGCGCTTCAGACGCTTCACGATCACGTAAAAATTCAGGTGCTTGGCAGCTGGCTCACACTTACGACCGTTGCTGTATCTCTGGGTCACGCGATCCCCCCCCCCCACCTTGCGACCTTCTGACAAGCAATGTCTATGGGGAAGCCAGATTCACTTAACAACCGGGTTACTCACTCATCAACTGAGACAAGAAAGGTTGTAATATTGGGCCACATTCAGTTAACAAATGTCTCACTTAACAGTGGAATTTGGGGGCTCAATTGTGGTCGTAAGTCGAGGACTGGCAATATAAAAATAAACCCTTTGATAGTCACTAGGATTATGCAAGGCTGCAATACACAGGGGTGAAGGTATTTCTAGCTTCAGCAGCTGTACAATGTGACTATCAATTTACTACAGGGGTGAACTGCTCCCGGTTCGGACTGGAGCGCCCGATCCGGTAGCGATGGTGGTGGATGGTTCGGAGAACCGGTAGCAAAAATCCCTGTGCCCCCCTCCCCCCCATGCCCAGCTGAGCCGTGCAATCATCAGAGGCTTTTTTTTTTATTTTTATTTTTAAAAGCATTTTTTCTACAACCTCTTCCGCCGAAAAAATGCTTTTAAAAGTAAAAAAAAAAAAGCCTCTGACGATCAGGCAACTCAGCTGGGATCGTCAGAGGCTTTTCAAAGCATTTTTTTTACAACCTCTTCAGCTGAAGAGGTTGTTGAAAAAATGGTTTTAAAAGTAAAAAAAAAAACCACAAGTTGGCCACGCCCACCCAGTCACATTACCCACCACCACCAAGCCACGCCCACAGAACCGGTAGTAACAAATTTTACATTTCACCACTGGTTTACTACCCTGTGTTTTGGTAGTGAGTGAGTGGCACTGAACGCCAAGTTAGGAAATATAGCTTGGTAGGTCATTGGCCTGCCTCTTTCTTGCTAATATTGTGTTGCTTTGTACGCAACGAGTATAGTAGGTTTGCATAATTAAAGATCTTCTAATCCAACCCCCTGTTCAAACTGGAGACCCTATATTCCATTACGGACAAATGGCTGTCCAATCTCTTCTTAAAAACATCCAGTGATAGAGCACCCACAACTTCTGGTGGCCAGCTGTTCCACTGGTTAATTGTCCTTAGTAGTAGGAAGTTTCTCCTTAATTCCAGGTTGCCTCTCTCCTTGGGTTCTCTCCATCCATTGTTTCTTGTCCTGCCTTCTGGTGCTTTGGAAATTAAGCGAACCACTGGTGAAATCCAATTTTTTTATTTATTACCATTTCTGTGGGCGTGGCTTAGTTGGCGTGGCAAGGGAAGGATACTGCAAAATCCCCATTCCCCCCCCCACTTCTGGGGGAAGGATATTGCAAAATCTTCAATTCCCACCCCACTCTGGGGCCAGCCAGAGGTGTTATTTTCTGGTTCTCCGAACTACTCAAAATTTCCGCTACCAGTTCTCTGAACTACTCAAAATTTCCGCTATCAGTTCTCTGAACTACTCAAAATTTCCGCTACCGGTTCTCCAGAACCTGTCAGAACCTGCTGGATTTCACCCCTGAAGTGGACCCCCCCCCCCGATATACTCTCTGAACGGCCCTGATTCATAGAGTCTGACACACACCACGTTTTCTCCTGAAAACACACAGGAAACTTTTTTTTTAAAAAAAATATAAATAAAGACCAAAAAACCCCCCCAAACAACAAGGAGGCGGATTCAGAAGTTTCGTGGGTTCAAACTTCCAACAGCGACGGCCGTTGTGTTGTGATTGTCTCCCGCTGGGGCTCCAAGCCTAGGTGAGCAGGGAGTTGTAGCACGCGGTAGGTATCAGAAAAGGGGTTGGAAGACCTTTCGCTCCGTAAAATATTTCTGCCTCTTCCGCGTCTCAGGTTTTCACAGCGAGGGGAAAGAGCATCGTCAATTACCAACCTCCGGCTCCGATAGTAGCTTTTATTTAGGAGGCTGTAAAAATAGTCATTTCTCCGCTCATAAAATGGCCTCCGCCTCATTTTCTCTGCAGCGAGCTTTCTGATGGAATAACTCTCTTTCTCTGGGATATTTTTTTTTTCCTTTTTTGAGGAAGGAGATATACAGAAACGCCAGAGATGCTCCTCTTGCCTTGTGTGTTTATCTGCCAAAATAAAAAGAAACGCCATTTTACACATTTTATTAGGCTTTTATTTCACAGCGTGTGTGCAGTAACCTTCTTTTTGTTCTCCACAGCTGTCCTTGAGTAGAGTTCTAGAATATTCTTCAATTTAGGAAGGCGGGAATGTGGAATGATGGATTTAAAAATTAAGAAAAGAATATAGAGATTTTGGGAGCCATCCTTTTGGGTATTTGCTGAAGTGAGGATTGATTTGGTATGGGGCTGTTATAAACATGCGTTTGAAGGCATCTCAAGAGCTTCCGGCAACAGTTACCAATCTGCTCGTCTTTCCTTTTTCTGGAGTAGAAAAATAGAGAGCTTCCAAAGATCAGATTCCAATAATTTCTCCTCTGGTTTAGAGAGAACCCATCCCATCTTCATCCTCTGAAAATCATATTCTGGGAGCTGAAATCCATGAGTCATAAAGTTGCCAAGTTGGGAGAGACCCCTGTGCTAGACAGACAATAGGAGGATATGGAGAAAAGTTATTTGAGAAGAAGAGCTGAAGAAGCTTCTTGGATGAGAAGTGAAATGTCTTTCAAAGAAAAACCAGAAAGTCCAGGTGCCTCTTGAAAAAAGCACCTTTGAGACAACCATGACCTAGAGCTGTGATGGCGAACCTATGGCACGGGTGCCACAGGTGGCACATGGAGCCATATTGGTGGGCTCGCGAGTGTTGTCCTAGCTCAGCGCCAGGGCGCATGCGCAGACCGGCTAACTGATTTTCAGGCCTTCCGGTCCTACCGGATGTTAGGAAACTAGCTGTTTCTGGCCTCCGGAAGGACTCCGGGGGGATGGGGAAAGCGGTTTTTGCCCTCCCCAGGCTCCTAGAAAGCCTCTGGAGCCTGGGGAAGGTGGAAAAATGGGCCTACCAGGCCCACCGTGCCAAAAGCAGGGGGAAGTGTAGGGGGGGTCACGTGCGTATGCATGGGAGGGCAGGGCACATTGAATTATGGATGTGGGCACACGCACCTGCAACTCTCCATGCTCCCCCTGCTTTTGGCACGTGGCGGCAAAAAGATTAGCCATCACTGACCTAGAGGACTGAGAATCTCCATAGACATTTAGCGATGCACTTTGGGATGAACACCGTTCGAATGATGCGGGACAGAGAGGAAGGAGCTTCTTAGATGAGAAGCGAAAGATCTTCAAAGAAAAAAACCAGAAAGTCCAGATGCCTCTTGAAAAAAAGCAGCGGTTGGGACATTTGAGAAGATACTTTACTTTCTAACTGATGGTGATAATGGAGGACTTTGCAGGTCTTCTAGTCCAAAAGGGCCTGGTGGCTCAGCAGACTAAAGCATTGTGATTAACTCCAGCTGTCTGCAATTACTGTTAAGTTCGAATCTCACCAGGCTCAAGGTTGACTCAGCCTTCCATCCTTTCTAAGGCAGGTGAAATGAGGACCCAGTTTGTGGGGGCAATAACCTGACTTTGTATAAATATACAAAAAGTATGAAGGCTATTGCTTAACGCATTGTAAGCCGCCCTGAGTCTCCGGAGAAGGGTGGCATATAAATCAATTTAAAAAAAAAAACTTGCTCAAGAAGAAGGCCCTGCATCATTCCAGACAAATGCCTGCTCAGTCTCTTCTCAAAAGCCTCCAATTTTGGAGCACCCACAACTTCTGAAGAATAGCCGTTCCACTGGTTCATTGTTAGGAAATTTCTCCTGAGTAGTTCTAGGTTGCTTCTCTCCTTGATTAGTTTCCATCCGTTGCTTCTTGTCCTGCCTTCAGGTACTTTGGAGAATAGGTTGATCCCATCTTCTTCATGGATGCCCCTCAGATTTTGGAAGTCTGCTATCATGCCACTCCTAGTCCTTCTTTTCATTAAATGTGAAAGGTAAAGGTTCCTCTCTCACGTATGTGCTAGTCTAGGGGGCGGTGCGTCTCCGTTTCAAAGCCGAAGAGCCAGCGCTGTCCGAAGATGTCTCCGTGGTCATGTGGCCGGCATGACTAAATGCTAAAGGCGCACAGAACGCTGTTACCTTCCCACCAAAGGTGGTCCCTATTTTTCTACTTGCATTTTTTACGTGCTTTCAAACTTCTAGGTAGGTAGAAGCTGAGGCAAGCAACGGGCGTTCACCCCATTAATGCAGCACTAGGGATTCGAACCGCTGAACTGCTGACCTTTCGATCGACAAGCTCAGCATCTTACCCACTGAGCCACCGCATGCCCATTTTCATTAGACATCCCAAATTCCTGCAACGGTTCTTCGTATGTGTTAGCCTCCAGACCAGGGGTGAAATCCAAAAATTTTCCCTACCGGTTCTGTGGGCGTGGCTTGGTGGGCGTGGCAGGGGAAGGATACTGCAAAATCTCCATTCTCTCCCCTCCTGGGGGAAGGACATTGCAAAATCTCCATTCCCTCCTCACTCCGCGGCCAGCCAGAGGTGGTATTTGCTGGTTCTCTGAACTACTGAAAATTTCCACTACAGGTTCTCCAGAACCTGTCAGAACCTGCTGGATTTTACCCCTGCTCCAGACCAGGAATTGTTTTTGTTGCTCTTCTCTGCCTTCTTTTTAGCATTGAAATCATATGATGATTCTGAAGCTTCTTAATAATATGTGTTTAAAGTTGGGAAAAGCCTTTCCAAAACTTGGTTTAATTCTGTTGTCAGAAGGTTTTCTCTGAGCGGAGAACACTTAACTGGGAATTAGGCGGACGTCCGCGGGAGTGTGTTGCTAAAGAGGCAACCAAGGGCCAGGTTTATGAAAGATTAACTCGGATCCACCTTTTCTCTTGCACAAAGCTTCCTTTGCAGAGCTTCTGTTTTATATACACGTTGTTTAAATATTTACACAGGTTGAGCCATGTTGTCTGTGTTGGCAACATTTGCCTCTGCCCTTTCTCGCACCAGCGAAAACAAGATTTGCTGTGTGTCTTTCCTTCACTTAGCCCAGCAGTTTTATGGTCTATGCAGGCCCGTGGTGTTTATTTTAGCAAAGAGGCAACAGAGCAGGGATTGATATGGAAGGCAGGCTGGTGTACTCAGTTTTTTTGTGTTTTTTTTTTAAAAATCCTCTTTTTAAAAGAGATGCTCCAGCGAGTTAGCTTAGAAGTCGAAGCATCGACGAAGCTCTCCTTCCAACTTTTTATTTTTTAAAGGCTTGCTCTATTTAATAAAACCAGCAAACAAACAAACATTGATGTTCCAAACGATGAACAGGGGTGTCAAACTTAATTTAATTGAGGGCCACATCAGGGCTCTGTGGTTGACCGCGGGAGGGGCGGGGACTGACTGGATGGGCGTGGCCAGCTTGACGCCACTCCCCAAACTGCCGGCATGTTTCCTCTTCGCATTGGGTAGACTGAGTTGAAGCTACACTGGCCCAATCTTTGCTCTTCGCATTGGATAGACCAGGACAGCCCCGCGAGCAGGATCCGACCACATCGTGCTCTGGATCGCGGGCCTAGAGTTTGACACCCCTGCTGTAGAACATAGAATTGGAAGAAATATTGGGAGGTCTTCTAATCCAGCCGCTTGCTCAAGAAGGAGAACCTATATCACTGATGGCTAACCTTTTTGCCATCGCATGCCAGGAGCCGGTGGGGGCGTGCATGCGCATGTTCACATCCATAATTCTATGCACCTTGCCCCTGTGCATGCATGCACGACCCCCTCCCTCTCTCCTGGCACACAATGGCCCAGTAGGCACACATGGAGGCTTGGGGAGGGCGAAAAACGGGCCTTCAGGAAGGCCGGAAACGGGCCTGCAGGAAGGAGAAGGGCAGTATATAAGTCAAATAAATAAATAAATAAAAAATAAAAATAAAAATAAATAAAAATAATAATAATAATAAAAATAATAAAAATAAAAATAAAATAAAAATTAAAAATAAAAATAAATAAAAATAAATAAAAATAAAAATAAAAAAAATTAAAAATAAAAATAAAATAAATAAAATAAATAAAAATAAATAAAAATAAAAATAAAAATAAAAACAATAAAAATAAAAATGAATGAATGAATGAATGCCGGAAACGGGCCTGTTTCCAGCCTCCAGAGGGCCTCTGGAGCCTAGGGAGGCCATTGTCGCCCTCCCGGAGGCTCAAGAAAAGCCTCTGGAGTCTGGGGAGGGCAAAAACTCCCCCCACCCCATTGTGGTGCAGGAGGCTGACTAGGCCACCCCCACCCAGCAACCCCTTGCTAATTTTTGAAGCCCCACCCCTCGTCTGAGGGAAATTCTGCCTTAGCACTTGGCCACCACAGGTGCCCCCACATGACTGACATCGAGCTGGCCATGCCCACTATGCCCACACACCCCCTCCCCCTCCCCCTACGTCAGACACAACCATGATACGGCCCTCAATGAAATCGAGTTTGACACCCCTGGTTTAAGTGAAGGAAAGCAAAGAAACAACTGGAAGTGTGCGAACACCTAAAAAAAAAATCAAAGACACTGGCACGTACTTGAGAATGCAAAGAAATCTTCGGCTCCACTTCTCCGGGGCCTACAAAGCTGCCGTTCTCGACACATTTATATTAATGAACATCAAAAAGGTGTCTTACAACTTTTCAAGGAGAGGTTTGTTTGCTTTCCTATTTACCTTTTGGGGTTTGTTTGTTTGTTTTTTTTAAAAAAACACCTCAAATCTGCTTCCTCCTGCCAAAATCCTTCAGAAGGTAAAACACTGCCAAAGCAAAATGAAGAGGGGAAAAAAAATAAATAAATACAGCAGTTTGTTCTTCTTTTAAAAAAGATTTGGCTGCAGGTTGATTTCATCGAGTATAATTAAGTTTTCCACCTGGCCGGGAAATAAATGAATGGAATGAATGAGTGAATGAATGAATGAATGAATGAATGAATGAACGAATGGTTACTTCTGTCCTGACCACAATTGAGCCCAAAATTTATGTCCTTAAGTGAGACATTGGTTGAGTTTTGCCCCATTTTACAACCTTGCTTACCACTGCTGTTAAGTGAATCACGGCAGTTGATCAGTTAGCAACCTGGTTGTTAAGTGAATCTGGCTTCCCCCTTGACTTTGCTTGTCAGAAGGTCGCCAAAGGTTTGTCACATAACAAACTGGGACATTGCAATGGTCATAAGTATGAATCAGTTGCCAAGCATCCGAATGTTGATCGCATGACCGTGGGAATGCTGCAGAGGTTATAAGTGTGATAAACAGAACAATAGACTTGAAGGACTTCTAGTCCAACCTCTTGCTCAACCACAAGACCCTATATCATTCTGAACAAATGGTTGTTAATCTCTTCTTAAAAGCTTCCAGTGATGGAGCACCCACAACTTCAGGGCAGTTGTAACTATGAACCGTCAGTAAATGAACTGTTGTAAGTCAAGGACTACCTGTGTAGTCCAGTTGGTTTTAATAGAAACATACAAGACTGGAACAACAACAGAAATCTTTATTTTTTCTTTTACAAATACAGGTCATCCACAATTTACAGTCAATTACACCATCAGTCAATTTCTAAAAGCAGCCTTATTTGGAACAGCTTACATCCTGTAACCTTACTTGTAAACGCCATCAAACGTCCCCATCTGCCTCTCGCAGGTGCCTTGGGAAGGACTCAAAGGATAGACAAAAATGCCAAATTTGGTCTGAACATCTGGCTGACTATCCGTCAAACCAAAATAAATAAATAAATAAATAATGGGACAATCCCCATAGACCACTTGTGTTCTGCTGCTTGAATCTTTGGAAGATCTGAAGATCTTCCGCTTACTACCATCTTCTTCTGCCTGGGGAAACGGGACCCTCCAACCCCACCAGCAGATTTGTGAAGGTGGTGTTGAGGTTGGCCAACAGCCTGCGGAGCTGGCAGCACAGTGAGGAGGCTGAGGAAGAACATGAGCCAGTCCTGGAGACTGGGGAAGGCCCAGGTGAGGGCTCTGCATCGGAGGCAGAGATGGGGCCAGGGCCATCTGGGTGTGATGTGCGGACTCTGGATCCTCCAGAGGCTAACAGCAGAGACGCAGGGGAACAGGAGGAGCCTGTTCCAAGTGCACACATGAAAAGCAGAAAGGACGACTCAGGAGTAAGGCCAAGAGATGATTGGCCACTCCCATAAAGCTTAAAAAACCAGCAACGGCTCTTGGGCTCTTTGTCAGAAAACAACGTTGATAGATTTGTTTCTTGTCTTGCTGCATTTATTTCTTGTCGGCATCTTCTGCTTCTGAACTTTTGCCAAGAAAAGACTTTGGCAGCTTGCCTAATTATACCAAGGTTGGTGATAAGGCTGAAGAATTGTGTTATGAAGAATTTGTTTTGAATTAGTTTGGACTACGCTGAGAATGAGTTAATTCTCAGCTGTTCTAATAAAGTCTGTTTGTTTCGAACTGATTGTGTCTGATAATACCTATTTGGGCCTGGGTCACAACAGGTGGTGACATTGTCCCCCAACTGACATTACGCAAGCCGGATGACTCCCGTGGGGAGGGTAGAGTCAAGAGTTTGGGGATTTTATTTTATTTTACAGGTGGTCCTCGACTTACAAAGTTTAGTGACCATTCAAAGTTACAGCACTGGAAAAAAAGCGACTTACGGCCGTTTTTCACATTCACAACCGTTGTAAGCATCTCCATGGCCATGTGAACGCAATTCTTGGCAACTGACTCACATTTATGACGGTTGCAGTGTCCCTGGGTCATGTGATCCCCTTTTAGGTGGGGGGGAGGACCTTCAGGGAGGGAACCTTTGTATGTGACCTTCGGACATACAAAGTCAATGGGGAAGAGAGATTCACTTACCAGCTCGGTTACTACTTTAACCACTGTAGCAAGAAAGGTCGTAAAATGGTGTAAAACTCACTGAAACAACTGTCTCGTTTAGCAACAGAAATTTCAGGCTCAGTTGCGGGCGTTAGTCGAGGACTACCTGTATTTTATTTTAGTTGTCTTACATTACGTTACGCTATGTTGTTATTACCTCATTTACTATTTTTATTGTATTTTATTTTCATTTCACTTTATTTTATTTTACTTTATTATTTTATTTTATTCTTTTATTTGTTATATTATATTATTTTACTTTACTTTTATTTTATTTTATTATTTTATTTTATTTCATTTCTTTATTTTATTTTATTTATTATTTTATTTTATTTTATTTTATTTATTTTATTTTATTATTTTATTGTATTTATTTTATTATTTTATTTTATTATTTTATTTTATTTTATTTTATTTTATTTATTATTTTATTATTTTTATTTTATTTTATTGATTTGATTTGATTTGATTCGATTTGATTTGATTTGATTTATATGCCGCCCTTCTCCGGAGACTCAGGGCGGCTTACAGTGCGTTAAGCAATTTTATTTTATTTTATTTTATTTTATTTTATTTTATTTTATTTTATTTTATTTTATTTTATTTTATTTTATTTTTTATTTTATTTTATTTTATTATTTTATTTTATTTTATTTTATTATTTTATTTTATTTTATTTTATTTTATTTTATTATTTTATTATTTATTTTATTATTTTATTTTATTTTATTTTATTTTATTTTATTTTATTTTATTTTATTTTATTTTATTATTTTATTTTATTATTTTATTTTTTATTTCAGCTAAGGAGAGGCTCGTTGTGCCGTACCGCACTTTAGGTCCAATTTTTTCTCTCCCAGCTGCTGAAAAACCAGACAGCTGAACTGTGTTGTGTTTGGGACACATAACATTTAAATGGATTTGTTATGTCAGCGGTGATGAGCCCTTTGTGAGAAGTGACAGGGGGATTTCATTGTTCTCCGCTTTCCCAGACTTTCTCTGGAAGGACTGGGGGGCCCCCGACGTAGCTTGGTTGTTGATGAAGCAGCCATTCATACAGATGGACAGAGTGGGGGGTGGGAGACGGGGAAGGCAGGCAGGCAGATGGAAAGAGAGCTGGCCATCCCCACGGGGGGGAGGGGGGGAAGCTTATGGGATAGTTTGGGGAGAAAAAAAGGGGGCTTGACAAAAAAATTAAATGGAACAGCTGGGAACTCAAGAAGGACCACTATGAGCTGACCCATGCTTCGAAAAACTATCGTGCATGGAAGTTGGTTTGTACTTCGTGGTGTCCAAAGCACCAGAAGGCAAGACAAGAAACAAGGGATGGAAACTTATCCAGGAGGGAAACAATCTGGAATTAAAGAGAAACTTCCTAAGAGTGAGGACGCTTTCATTTCAACCGTATTAACACAAGGGCTATCAATAGATTCAAACTCAATGTAATTCGCTCTAATCTTGATTGTAGGAAATGTGACTTCTGCAGTAGAGTAGTAAATTGTCTGGATCACTTGTTGTTAGTCTCGCTAATCCCCATACCTTTTACCTTAAACCTGTGATGGTGAACCTATGGCATGCATGCCACAGGTGGCACGCAGAGCCATATTGGTGGGCACGCGAGCATTGCCCTAGCTCAGCGCTAGCGTGCGCTGGCCAGCTGATTTTTGGGCCTTCTGGGCCCAATGGAAGTCGGCAAACGGGCTGTTTTCGGCCTCTGGAGGGCCTCTGGGGAGGTGGGGAAGGCTGTTTTCGCCCTCCCCAGGCTCTTAGAAAGCCTCTGGAGCCTGGGGAGGGCAAAAAAATGGGCCTACCAGGCCATCACATGCCAAAAGCAGGGGAAACATGGGGGGGTCGGGTCACACACGCATGCGTGGGAGGGCATGGCGCATAGAATTATGAGTGTGTGCGACCACCCCGTACTCCCCCAGCTTTTGGCATGTGATGGCAAAAAGGTTAGCCATCAGTGCCTTGAACTGTCTACTGTGGACCTTTCACGTTTCTTAAGAGGTCCCGAAGGGGGCATGCATAAGCCGACCGTCCCTGTCCTACTGTCCCCATTTATCTGTACTCATTCTATGTGTTTATGGCTGTTTGGCTTATTTATTTCTTTTTATATGTGTCCATGTCTATGTGTATACTATTGTTTCCTGGTACTTGTTGACAAAATAAATAAATAAAATAAATAATAGATAAATCAATAATAAACAGTGAACCAGTGGAACAGATTGCTACTAGAAGTTGTGGGTGCTTCATCCCTGGAGGCTTTTAAGAAGAGATTGGCCAGCTATTTAGGGGAAATGGTGTAGGGCAGGGATGTCAAACTCAATTTCATTGTAGACCACATCAGGGTTGTGTTTGACCTTGGGGGGGGAGGCGTGGCCAGCTCGACATCACTTGTGTGTTTGGGGGGGGCACCTGAACACTCTACCAGCGAAAACAGGTTCCCGAGCTCCATTTTCGCTGGCAGAGTCACCGCAGGCCGGTCCTTTGCTGTTTCCAGGGTGGTCCTGCGGGCCAGATCTGAGCTCCCCGCAGGCGGTGGTGAAATCCAATTTTTTTTTTACTACCGGTTCTGTGGGCGTGGTGTGGCTTGGTGGGCATGGCTTGGTGGGCATGGCAGGGGAATGATACTGAAAAATCTCCATTCCCACCCCACTCAAGGGGAAAGTTACTGAAAAATCCCCATTCCCTCCCCACCCCTGGGAGAAAGATATTGCAAAATCTCCATTCCACCCCACTCTGGGGCCAGCCAGAGGTGGCATTTGCCGGTTCTGCAAACTACTCAAAATTTCCGCTTCCTACTCTGTTATTCTATTCTGTTATATTTGCTATTCTGAAAAATATGACTTCTCCAAAGAATTCTCAGAGGTGCTTGTTCCAAGTGGCAACCAAACTTTCTTGGTGGGTTTCCCCCCCCCCCCTTGAAAACATTTCACTTCTTGTCCAAGAAGCTTCTTCGGTTCTGAATGAAAGGTGGGGAATGGAACTGCTGAAGAAGCTCCTTGGATGACAAGTGAAACATTTTCAAGGGGGAGAAACACCCCACCCCCACCCGCAAGAATGTACAATTATCTTTTTTTTTTGTTAGGAAAAATGATACTTAAGGAAGAATGGGACAGCTAGAATAAATTTGCACAAGTGGGTCAGATAATTAATAATTCACTTATTAACTGCCATAAAAACATTAGAAAAATCTGAACTGGTTACGTGGTATCTGGATTTATGACCACAATGACTTTTGACAGAAATGTCAATCCCAATTGTTGTGTAAATTGAGGACTAGCTGTACAATAATTAACCTAGGCAAAATATAAGTGAGTGATTTCCTTTCCTTTCCTTTCCTTTCCTTTCCTTTCCTTTCCTTTCCTTTCCTTTCCTTTTTTATCTCCTTTCTTTCCCTCCCCTCCCCTCCCCACTCCTATCCTTTCCTCTTCTTTTATCTTCCTTTCCTTTTTACCTTCCTTTCCTTTCCTCTTCTTTTATCTCCCTTGCCTTGTCTTACCTTACCACTTCTTTTAACTTTCTTCCCCTTCTTTTCTCTTCTTTCATCTTCTTTCTTTTCCTTTCCTGTCCCTTCCCTTGCCGTTCCCCTTCTTTTATCTTCCTTTCCTCTTCTTCCCTCTCCCTCTCCTCCCCTCCCCTCCCCTCTCCTCTTCTTTTATCTTCCTTTCCTTTTTTATCTTCCTTTCTTTCCCTCCCCTCCCCTCCCCACTCCTATCCTTTCCTCTTCTTTTATCTTCCTTTCCTTTTTACCTTCCTTTCCTTTCCTCTTCTTTTATCTCCCTTGCCTTGTCTTGCCTTACCACTTCTTTTAACTTTCTTCCCCTTCTTTTCTCTTCTTTCATCTTCTTTCTTTTCCTTTCCCGTCCCTTCCCTTGCCGTTCCCCTTCTTTTATCCTCCTTTCCTTTCCTCTACTTTCCTCCCCTCCCCTCCCCTCTCCTCTTCTTTTATCTTCCTTCCCTTCCCTTTATTTTATTTTATTATTTTATGGTTTTCCTCCTCCCCTTCTTCTGAGATTCAGGATGATTAGACTAAGAAGGTGACAGACACAGTGCTGCTGCAGTCGGTTGAAAATCACAGCAGAGGGCAATTAACAACACGGAAGGCCAGCTGCTTATCTGGCCAGATAAAGCTTCTTAATAGGGAATTCCACTCCAAGAATTGTTTCTACAGATGCAGGGCTTCATACTTCAAAGGGTGTGTGTGTGTGTGTGTGTGTGTGTGTGTGTGTGTGTATTTCTGAAGTGTTCATCCCAGATTGCTGAAAAAGCTTTTCAGCCAGCAACCTGAGCCATGCCTTTCCTTTAAAAAAAAAGGGGGGGGGGATTTGGGATTTATTCAGGGGTGGTGACGGGGTTTACGTACAGGTTAGAATCCGATTTCCCATTTTAAAAAAACGAAAAAGCAAAAACCTTTGCACAAAATCAGGTTTTTTATGCTTTTTAGCTTACGTTCTTGATCTCAGGGCCTGCGGGGTACCTCAGAGTTATCTTGAGGTAAAATGGAATGGCCAATAAAGTTGACCAATGAATAAAATAAACCCTTCCAGCCCTTCCATCCTATGATTCCTAAAATAAATACCTTCCATTCAGTTGTTTGTTAAATCGATTTGTTAAGCTGCCCATCACCACATCCCTCTATTTTTTTCCCCCCTTTTCTGTTTCTTTCTATATATCCTTTTTCCCCCAAAATAAGATATCCCCTGATAATAAGCCCAATCGGGCTTTTGAGCCCATGGCAATAAGGCCAAGCGCTTATCTCAGGGTTCAAAAAAATATAAGACAGGGTCTTATTTACGGGGAAATACGGTATATTTTTTAAAAAATATAATATTGCCTTTTTAAAACCAAATAAAACCAAAAAAAAAAAAAGCTACAGCTGTCTTGACCGAGGAATTAGCTGGCACGTATTTTAACCTTGTTTGTTTTTATAGCCATCTCTTCCATTAACACTCTCTTCCTTCCCTCAAATTCACCTAGCAGGGCAAAAAATAATAATAATAATAATCCGAAATATTTAAAGCAAGGGATTCATGGAAAGACTGAGATGATTATTTAGATTATCAGTCTTAATTTTGGCTGATGTTACCGGTCATTTTGAGGAAACAAATAGGAGTTGCCACTAAGCAAATCTAACCTTTTGATTTACTATTCATCATCAAAGCTATTGCAATTCCTAAAAATGTGCTACCAAAATCCACTACAGGTAGTCCTCAATTTACAACAGTTCACAGTGATCATTCTAAGTACTATTGATTTTGCTATTTTAGTGGCTTATGTATTATATTAGATGGATAGAAATTAAATTTTATCTGTCTGTCTATATTTATCTAGAGTATCTATCTATCCATCCATCTTTTATCTCTCTATCATCTATCTATCTATCTATCTATCTATCTATCTATCTATCTATCTATCTATCTATCTATCTATCTATCTATCTATCTATCTATCTATCTATCCTTCCTTCTTAACCTCCCATCTCCCTCACAAAAGGTCTCAAAAGTACTCAAACAACTGCTAGCAGGAATGGAAGTTGAAAGTTTAAGATTAAACAAAAAGAATCAAAACACTATAATTTTCTTTTCTCTTGATCAGCAAATATGTTAATAAGATTTGGAGCTGCACCAGTAGTTAACCATTGTACGGATGTAATAAAAACTTGCATAGTTAAGAAAATTCTGGAATTATTGTTTGTTTCTTCCCAAAACAGAACCCTTAGCATGGAAGGGAGGTGAGAAAGTACTCAGTGCTTCTGGAATTGCTTAATTATTAACCCCTAGAGAAACAGATAATATTTTTTTACCTCACATGAACCTACAGTCCATGTTTTCCATTTCTTTTATTTTCAAAGCCTCTTGTACAGCAGGTTGATTTCCTTAAAGTGTGTGTATGTATGTATGCATGCATGTATGTATGTGTAGATAGATAGATAGATAGATAGATAGATAGATAGATAGATAGATAGATAGATAGATAGATAGATAGATAGATAGATAGATAGATAGATAGATACTGTACTTTTCAGAGTATAAAATGCACTCCCCCCCCCCAAAAAAAGAGGGTGGAAATGTTGGTGCATCTGTTTTCCGCAAAAATGGGATGCGCATAGGTTTTGGGAGGCCTGCAGAGTACTCCTGGGGGCCGGGGAGGGCAAAAACCAGATGCGCGGAGGCCAAACACTTTTTTTTCTTGTCTTCCTCTTTGAAATCTTGGTGTGTCTCATTCTCCGGTGCCTCTAATAATCCAAAAAATATGGTAGATAGAGAGAGACAGAGAATGTTGTGGTCCGCCAGCAGCCTGAGGAGCTGGCAGCAGAGTCGGACAGCAATGAGGCTGAGGAAGAACATGGGCTAGTCCTGGAGGCTGGGGAAGGCCTGGATAAGGGCTCTGCGTCAAGAGTCAGAGATGGGGCCAGGGCCATCGGGGAGTGGGGTGCGGACTCCAGAGACTGATAGGAGTGAGGCAGAGGAACAGGAGTAGCCTGTTCCTAATGCATGCATGAGAAGAGCTACCAGAAGGCAAGAATCACTCAAGCAAAGAGGACAACTCGAGAGTAGAGCCAAGAGATAATTGGCCCCTCCCATAAGGCTTAAAACAGACCAGCAACAGTTTGGCAGAAAACAACGTTGGTAGCTTCATCTTCGTCTTCTTCTTCGTCTACGTCTTGTATTTATTTTTGTATCTGGGACTTCTGAACGTTTGCCAAGAAAGGTCTTTGGCAGTTTGCCTAATTGGACCAAGGTTTGCGATAGGACTGAGGAATTTGTGTTGGGAGGAATTTGCTTTAATTTAGTTGAATGACGCTGGGAATGAAGTAATTCTCAGCTGTTCAAATAAAGTTTGTTTGTTTTTTCACTGACTGATTTTCCTACTACTTACTTGGGCCGGGGTCACAACAGAGAGATACATAGATAGATAAAGATACTTTGAGGATGAAAAGGCTTAAACTTCTTTCTCTTTTCTTGTCTCCCTTCTTATCAGGGTTATGACAGGCTGCAGAAACATTCCGTGGTTCACTACGATCCAGAGCTACCCCAGGATTTCACCAGTGACACCTTAAAATCACGGCACCAGCAAAGAAATAGCAACCAACATCATCTCGACTGGTCATTGACTTCTGAGTCTGGATCGACTTCTCAAACTTGCTTCGTTGCTCCGGAGTCAAACCGAGAAGCCACTAATTCTCCTAAGGTCTCGGGGTCAGAAGCTGGACTGTCGTTCAGCAAATCCCAAGTGAAGAAGGCAAATTCCAGCAGCGCCTGGGCTCAGCTGACCAGCGGCGGTAGTAACAAAGACCTTCCCTCTTGCACTGCAACCCCGGGGTCAAACTCTCATGGATTAGCATCCCAGTCTAACAATCTGGTTGACTGCAGTGGATTTTTGAGTCAAGACGGAGGGGGACAAGCAGACCCCCTTGATCAAACCAGCACCAGCTCCAAGAAAAAGTCCAGTAAGAAAGACTTGATCAACCAGACCGCCCCAAATACAGACCTGGAATGGGTGAAGAACACTCAGAAGTCATTGGAAGCCCAACCCAACGTCCACATGGATGGCAAAAAGGAAGCCAACGCAACCAAGCCACCATCGCCCCGACAAAGCCCAAACTCTGCCAATCTTTCTGAAAACGATTCGAGCCACGTGCGAATCACTATCCCGATCAAAGGTCCAATAGGGGAGCCACCTGGTCACAAAAGGAAGAAAAGACAGTCAACCAAAGTTGCTCCCGAGAAGACAGAGAAATCTCCATTTTCTGGGCAACATATAAGCAGTGATGTAGCCAGCCGGAGTAGCAACCAAACAGACTTGTGTAAGAAAGATCCCCGGGTCACAAAACCAGGGAAAGCTCCTGAAATTGAATCTCCATCCGTGGTACCCATGGAAAAAAACGAGATGACCAATAAATCGCCCTCGAGCAATGCGACCAGGCTCAGAAAGGCCACAACTGTCACATCCGTTTCAGTGACAAATGATATCCCTGCCCTCAGCAAGCATTCAGAGATTCAGCACCCCAAATTTTCAGCCAAACGAAGGTGGACTTGTAGTAAACCTAAAAACATGTTCCGCGAACCTTCTCTGGGTCCATCTGAGAAGCTGATGATAGAGCCTCCGTCCGCTTATCCCATAACGCCATCTAGCCCTCTCTATACCAACACAGACAGTCTGACGGTGATAACCCCCATCAAGAAGAAGAGGGGCCGACCCAAGAAACAACCTTTGCTCACCGTCGAGACCATCCATGAGGGAACGTCCACCAGCCCTGTCAGCCCAATTAGTCGGGAGTTCCCGGGTACAAAAAAAAGAAAGAGGAGGCGAAACTTGGTGACCCTGGCTCAGATGCCTTCAGGAGAAGAACACACTGCTGGCGAGTTGAAATTTCACAAAAAGGTGGGCAAACTCGGTGTCCTGGATAAGAAGACCATCAAGACGATCAACAAAATGAAGACTCTCAAGAGGAAGAACCTCTTGAGTCAGATCTTATCGTGTTCCAGTAATATATCTTTGAAAGCCAAAACCCAGCCACCAGCCACCTCGGGGGCTCCAACGATCGACGCGAGATTAGGAAAGCAAATCAATGTTAGCAAACGAGGGACGATCTACATAGGCAAGAAGAGGGGGAGGAAGCCAAGATCTGAGTTGCAATCTCCACAGGAAGACCCTAAGGCGGTCGTCAAACATTTGAGGCCTGTATCTAGCCAGCCCGATCACCCAGCCGTGCCTTCAACCTTGCAGTCTCTCGTGACCTCCTCACCAGCAACGGTTCACCCGCTGTCCATGCAGCTAGCGGGCTCTCACGACAACCTTAGCCCTGCCAGGACCGACACCAATTTTTCAGAGTTAAAGACAATGCCAAATCTACAACCCATCAGTGCGCTCCCCACCAAAACTCCAAAAGGAATCCACAGCGGGACTTGGAAGTTGTCCCCACCCAGGCTCATGGCCAATTCTCCTTCCCACCTGTGTGACATTGGTTCTCTGAAGGAAATCACGCTGTCTCCTCTGAGCGAGTCCCACAGTGAAGAAACCATCCCTAGCGACAGCGGAATCGGTACGGACAACAACAGCACTGCAGACCAAGCCGAGAAGACTTCGGAATCACGCCGAAGATACTCCTTCGATTTCTGTAGTCTGGACAACCCAGAAGCCGTCCAGTCGGACACCAGCAGTAAGAACAGGCACAGCCACAGGCCGAAGCATCTCATGGTGGACAACTTTCTCTCCCATGAGTCCATGAAGAAGCCAAAGCACAAGAGGAAGCGGAAAAACTTACAGAATAGAGATGACCTCCAATTCCTGGCTGACCTGGAGGAGCTGATCAGTAAGTTCCAAGTCTTCAGAATTTCTCATCGAAGTTACACGTTCTATCATGAGAATCCGTACCCCAGCATTTTCAGGATCAATTTTGATCCCTATTATCCTGTGCCATATATCCAGTACGACCCATTGCTCTATCTTCGCAGGACCTCCGACATGAAGTCTAAGAAAAAGCGTGGTCGGCCTGCCAAAACCAATGACACCATGACGAAGGTGCCTTTCTTACAAGGGTTTGGTTACCCTATTCCCAGCGGGAGTTACTATGCACCCTACGGAATGCCTTACACATCAATGCCTATGATGAACCTGGGCTACTACAGTCAGTACCCGGCCCCGTTGTACTTGTCTCACACCCTGGGCACGGCGTCTCCTTTCATGAGGCCTACGGTGCCCCCTCCCCAGTTCCATCCAAGTTCTCACATGAAGATGCCCAACACTGCCAAGCATAAAGCCAAGCATGGCGTCCACTTGCAGACACCTGTAGGGATGGGCCTGGGAGATGTCCATTCCTCATTGACCTCCACCAAGGTGTCGGGGACCAGCTTATCCAGTGGCCGACTTCACAAAAGGAAACACAAACATAAGCACAAGCACAAGGAGGAGCGATTATTGGGGGGTCATGATGACCTCAGCAGCCTCTTTGCAAGCAAGTCTCCCGGCTTCTCCAGCCATTCGGTGGGGGAGAGATTAAATGTCTCCGAGAAGGACCTCTCCTTGTTGACCGAGAAAGGCAAACACAAGGACAAACAGAAGCACCAGCACTGCGAAGCTGGACACAAGGGTTCCAAGAGTAGCTTCGAGGTGGACACCCTCTCTACATTGTCGCTCTCCGACACTCAGCAGTGGGTCAAGGATAAGAACAGCTCAAGCAGCGATGACCCCTGCCTGAAGAAGTACGCCGGGAACACGGAGAGCAGTACGAGAGCCGATGTGATGGATGTCTTTGGCGAGATGAATTCTGCCAGTGACAAGCGAGATGGGGACTCCAGCGGAGGAAAGAGAAGGAGCTTTGACGGATTTGGGACCTACAGGGAGAAGGACTTTCAGACGTTCAGAGCAAGTAGGAAGGACAGGAACTCGTACGATTCCTCAACTGTTTCAGGTAAGAGATTTCCTTCAGCAATGAACTGTCTCCCCCATCCCATCCCTTTCTAGACACACAAATGAGTATTTCATGTTGTTTAACTGCATTTACCCTGTTTCCCTGAAAATAAGACCTAACCGGGGAAAAAAATCCTAGCATGATTTTTCAGGATGCTTGTAATATAAGCCCTACCCCCAAAATAAGCTCCAATTAAGATTGTCAGCCAGATGGATGCATTTAGTACCGTATTTCCCCCAAAATAAGACCTAAAAAGAAAATAAACCCTAATGTGTCTTTTGGAGCAAAAAATAATATAAGACCCGGTCTTATTTTCGGGGAAACACGGTATGTCTGATCTATTGTCTATAATCAAGCAGACATTATCCATCCTAAGTCTTGGCTGAAGGCAGGATTCCATTGACCATCTTCGACAAGAGAACCATACAAAGATGGTTTGAAGGCCAAGGAGAGCTCATATATCCTCTGGCTGCAAGGTCATATTGTGAGGATATTCTTAAACTGCTGTCTGGTTGAACTTCCGTCTGTTTAGTTTTCGACCTGTTGGTCCTGATTCTGGGGCAATAGAGAAATAAGTCCATCTCTTTTCAATGTGGCAATTCTTCAGATGTTCCAAGTGTGCTATTATCTCTCAGTTGTCCGTTTGTGCTAAGGAATTTTGACTAGGAAGAATTGTGCGTCTGTGCTTTCCAAGATTGCATTTATAAGTGGAGGTAGTCCTCAACTTACAACTGCAATTGAGCCCACAGTTTCCGTTGCTAAGTGAGACAGTTGTTAAATTTTAATTTTTTTCTAGTTGGATAAACTTCCTTGCTACAAATGTTAAGTGAAGTGCTGGGGTTGTTCAGTTAATAACACGGTTGTTAAGTGGGAATATGGGTTTCCCCGATGACTTCGCTTGTCCAAAGGTGATCATGTGACCTGAGAACACTGCAGCTGTCATAAATATGAGTCAGTTGCCAAGCATCTGAATTTTTTGATCACGTGACCATGGAGACGCTTGCAAACATTTTAAGTGTGACATTTAAGTCATAAGTCACATTTCTCCTTGCTAAATTCCTTTTTTTTTTCAGTCTACGGCCCTAACCTAGATCTTTTTAAATTTTCTCTCTTCCGTCTAAAATAGTAGCCACCCCTTCTTCTTTCGTGTCACCTGAAGACCTGATAAGACCCCTTAATTCCATCATCAAAGTTGTGGATAAAACTGTTGAATCGCATAAGTTTCACTTTGTGTCAATTGACTCAGTCCAAGCTGAGATGGAATCATTAACCAGAACACTTTGAATGCAGTCAGTCAGCCGACTTAGGAGCCCATCTAGCAGTATCAGCTAACCGATAGTTTACCGTTTCATGAAGAATATCCTAAGACACTCTTGTCAAAGATTGCAGTGTTTATAAAGGTCTATAGAATTTTTCAATCATCCAAGTCATGGTTGCCTCAAAAGGCATTTAGACTTCCTTGGTATTTTTTCTCTCTCTCTCTTTGAAAATATTTCCACTTTGCACCCACAACTTCTGGAGGCAAGTTGTTCCACTGATTAATTGTTCTAATTGTCAGGAAATTTCTCCTTAGTTCTACCAGGTTGGTTCTCTCCTTGAGTAGTTTCCATCCATTGCTATTTGTCCTGTCCTCAGATGCTTTGGAGATATGTGCTAGTCATTCCTGCCTCTAGGGGGCGGTGCTCATCTCCGTTTCAAAGCCGAAGAGCCAGCGCTGTCCGAAGACGTCTCCGTGGTCATGTGGCCGGCATGACTCAATGCCAAAGGCACACGGAACGCTGTTACCTTCCCACCAAAGGGGGTCCCTATTTTTCTACTTGCAATTTTTACATGCTTTCAAACTGCTAGGTTGGCAGAAGCTGGGACAAGTAATGGGAGCTCACCCCGTTACGCGGCACTAGGGATTCGAACCGCTGAACTGCAGACCTTTCGATCAACAAGCTCAGACCACTTATGCCTAATAGGTTCTCTTTTTTGTGGCAACTCCTTGGATATTGAAACACTGCTGTCATATCACCCCTTCTTTTCATTGAACTAGACAATTCAGAATTGAATTAAACTAGGCAAAAATGAAACATTTTCAAAGAGAAAAAAGCAACAAGAAAGTCCGGTTACCTTTTGGAAAAAGCCCCTTTGAGATGTGGTGTTCATAGCATGTTGCTTACTTACTAAGCTGGTAACTCTTATCAATGAAGATGAGGTTAGTTTGTCATGGTTCGATTGTCACAAATCCTAGGTTGCAGTGGTGAAATCCAAATTTTTTTACTACTGGTTCTGTGGGCATGGCTTTGTGGGCATGGTGTGGCTTGGTGGGTGCGGCTTGGTGGGCATGGCAGGGGGAGGATACTGCAAAATCCCCATTCCCTCCCCACTCCTGGGGGAAGGATATTGCGAAATCTCCATCCCCACCCCACACTAGGGCCAGAGGTGGTATTTGCTGGTTCTCTGAACTGCTCAAAATTTCCGCTACCAGTTCTTCAGAACCTGCTAGATTTCACCCCACTAGGTTGGTTGCCTATCCAGATGTTCATAAAGATGCAGTTAGGTCATCTCTTCAAAGATGTTGCCTTGTATATAGATCAAGCGGAAAAGTCCCTAATTTCTCTTCTTTTTTGAAGGTGAGATGATAATTGGTCTCCTAGAAGTTCTCAAAGACTACCAAAAATGATCTTGTGGTGGTTCCATTCACCAGATACTTCAGTAACCTGGGATGTAGTCCTTGAATTCAACTAAGTTAGCTCGCTCTTGTCCTCTCTTTGTCTAATTTAAGCTTCCCTCTTTCCCCAGAGGGATAAAACCATGATCTTCCAGTCCATTTCTCTTCTGAGGGAAGACAGATGCAAAATTGGAATTAAGAAGATCTGCCTTTTCGTTCTGCCCACTTTTTCTTCCGATGGATCTGTACTTTCTTTGACTTGTCTCTTATTCCTCATCTACACAAAGAACCTTTTATCCTGGGGGTGGAGGTAGCTATTTTTGGTATCTTTCACAAGTCTTCGACTTATTCTTTCAGCTCTCCTGACAGGTTTTCTCTCGTTTCTGGAGACTTATCTACTCTTCTCCTTTGTTTTAAGATTCCTTTCTTTTCTCTTCAGCATTAAGAGAGTTCTGCATATATATCCCCATGGACCTCTTTTGAATTGTCACATTTCCCACACCCCTTCTTGTAGGTATTAATTGCAATTGTGCTTTCAGTATCTCATTTCATAGAATTGCATATCCTTCCTAGGTCCTTGTCTCCTTCAGCATTTTAAGCCACTGAATCTCAACCACCTTCTCTCACAGTTCATCAAGACCTGTTCTTCTGAAGACCAAGATACACCTCTATCTCCTCTCAGTTCCTCCTCTTCCAGATATCACAGATGTTCCAAATATCTTCACCTTCTTCCAAAAGATCAAATACCGTATTTTTTGGACTATAAGACGCACCTACCTTTTTTAGGGAGGGAAACAAGAAAAGAAAAATATGCCTCTGCCTCCCAGCAATTTGCCTCCTTGCACGAAACACCCCGTTTCAATTTCAGCTTCAGCACAGACTGATTAGCACAAGCAGCTGATTGTTGGTTGGATCGGCCTTCCAAAAATCAGCTGTTTCAGGCTGCAGGGATTGCCATAGCCTATTGCCGCCTCCGCGTGCCCGGTGGGTGGGTGGGGCTACATTCGGTATATAAGACGCACCCAAATTTTCACGCTCTTTTATGGGGGGAAAAGGTGCGTCTTAAACTCTGAAAAATATGATACCTTCAGTTCTTCTACCAATTCTTCTCTGTTCTTCTTGTGCCATATCCATCATCGGACATTGGCGATCCTATGTTTATCAACAGCCGCACGAAAAACTGCTGCTGAGTGTTGTCCAAACCAGTCCCTTAGATTTTGAAGCCATGATGTTCTTCTTCTGCCTGGACCTTGTTTGCCTTCAATCTTTCCCTGGAGGATTAAGTGAAGGATGCCGTATTTTTCCGGGTGTTGCATCACATGCCCGAAATATTCTAACTTTCACTTTTTTAGGGTTTTGACAATTTCCCTTACCTTTCCCAGGCAACTTATCACCTCCACATTTCTGATTTTGTCAACCCAGCTTATACATAACAGCCGCCTGTAAACTCACATTTCAAATGCTTCTAGTCCCTTCAAGTGATTTCTGTCAGAGACCAACTCTCCACTCCGTAGAGCAGGATAAAAAAGATGTAACATCTTCTCTGTTTGTGAGAATTCACGTTTGGAGACGTCCATGTTTTTTCTCTCACTCTTCGGGCAAATGAAAGTGTCAGCAAGAGAGGGTAATGTTCAGATGTCCAGATTAACAGAGTTGGAAGGGACCTTGTAGGTCATCTAGTCCAACCCCACTCAAACAGGAAGCCCTGTTTTCTGACAAATGGCAGTCCAATCTTTTCTTGAAAGTCTCAAGTGATGAAGCTCCCACAACTTCCAAAGGCAACTTCTGTTCCATGGGTTGATTTTTCTCACTGTCAGAAAATTTCTCCTCATTTCCAGGTTGAATCTCTCCTTGGTCGGTTTCCATCCATTGTTCCTTGTCTGGCCTTCAGGTGCCTTGGAAAATAGCTTGACCCTCTCCTCTCTGTGGGATTTGCTGGGCTTCTCTTCTGACTCTTGACAGAGTTAGATACCCAGCAGATGGTCAAGAACATAGCCCCCCACAGTCCCTTCGAAACAAGATGGGGGTGCTAATCGATTTAATTAATAAATAAAAGAATTTTTTAAAAGCCACTGAAATCCTCCATTATCCCTATGATATGGCCTTTTTTGAAGGGATGATCATTTCATGCAGAAACAATTCATTTGCATCTTCAGCCTACCCAGATGGTCTTATGTTCTCTCACATCATATGTGTCTTCTTAAATTAGGATCTCTAGTTCTTCAGGGTCCCCCCCCCCCCCCATAGTTAGTACATTGAAGAGCATTCTGAGGATGTGAGTACCACCTACTGGCATTTTGGTTGTAGTGTCTTATGAAAATTTGAGCCCCCATCTTGGCCTGTTGATTTTTTCCCCCCTTGTGTTCTGCATCTATAGTTCTGAAGTTTTGCCTCCTTTCCTCCTCCTATTGTGGTTTAATACCATCCTGGTGACTCAACCTCTGTCAAACACAAAAGGTGTATCCCATTTCTTCCGAAGAAACCTTCATGCAGATAGCATTAATCATTGTGGTAGAACCCAATCTTTCTTGGAGACAATGCCTTGTGTCATCGTTTCTTGATCTCTGCTTTCCGTAAAGGGGGAAGAATTGAGAAAAGATTAGCTTTGCTTCCAATTTCTTCACTTTTCTGACTATGGTATCATAGCCGCCACAGATTTTTTTTTCCCAAGGTCTCCCATGATGAGATGATTCATCCCCATTTGGATGAAAAACTCAGTTGCTACCAGCTTGGAATAATCCTAGTAACCTCTATATCATGTCTTGTACATGAACATCTGGAAGACAGTGCACCTTCCCCCATGTCAGATCAGCTCTGGACCTACCTGATGTGGTTCTCCTGAACAAGACATCTCCTATCATTGTGATACATGTCTTCTTTCTCACCATGATTCTGGGATTTCATCAATCCTCAGATTCCAAGGGTTTTTTCATTGCTTTATGATATGATTTTTTTAGGGATGCGGTGGCTCAGTGGCTAAGATGCTGAGCTTGTCGATCAAAAGGTCGGCAGTTCAGCGGTTCGAATCCCTAGTGCCACGTAACAAGGTGAGCTCCCGTTCCTTGTCCTAGCTTCTGCCAACCTAGCAGTTCGAAAGCACGTAAAAATTGCAAGTAGAAAAATAGGGACCACCTTTGGTGGGAAGGTAACAGCATTCCGTGCGCCTTTGGCATTTAGTCATGCCGGCCACATGACCACGGAGACATCTTCAGACAGCACTGGCTCTTCAGCTTTGAAACAGAGATGAGCACCGCCCCCTAGAGTCAGGAACGACTAGCACAGACGTGCAAGGGGTACCTTTACCTTTATGATATGATTTATTCAGTCAAATGTTGAATGTCTACAGGGGAAGAACGTCATAATTGATTCCTTGAATTCTATTGGTACCAACTTCTCCCTGACGTTCTTGCTACTTTAAGACAGATTCTTCCACTTCTTTGCCCCAAAGGCCTTTTTACCTGTTCTGTGTTGTCCTCTTCACTTCTCTGCTTTTCCTGGAGAATTCACCTCTCCTGCTGCATTTCAGCCAGGAAGAAGAACATTGATATATTTTGCAGGTTGTGACGATGGTTTCCTTCTGGGTTCATATTCATTGGAGACTTTCCTGCCAACTCTAAGCTTCATTAGTCTTGAGCCTTAGTTATGGTGTGTTTGATGGCTTATCTTGTTGATTAGTCAGTGGTTAGGCAGAGATGGAAAACTCCTAAATCGGGTTAATTTGGGAACTGTGTGTTGTGGGAATGCAGACATTAAAGTGAGTGATTCTTGACCCCTCTCTGTATGGTTGAGAGCAGCCAGCTGGTTCTAGGTCTGAGATCATCATCACTGTGTTCAGTGGAACCCGAATTAAATGGGATAAATTAAATGATATATATTTCTGGATCTTTTAATAAGTCAAGAGACACATTTTTCTTCAATAGTAGCCATGGAGGCCAGTCAAAAAATTAGATAGATAGATAGATAGATAGATAGATAGATAGATAGATAGATAGATAGATAGATAGATAGATAGATAGATAGATAGATAGATACTTGTAGATAGGTAGACAGACAGACAGACAGATGATAGATACTATGGATACTTTAGATTGATGGATAGGATAGGATAGGATAGGATAGGATAGGATAGGATAGGATAGGATAGGATAGGATAGGATAGGATAGGATAGGATAGGATAGGATAGATCTACTGTATATCTATTTATGTTGAGACATTGATGATAGATAGAAAGAAAGAAAAAAGAAAGAAAGAAAGATGATAGATAGATAGATAGATAGATAGATAGATAGATAGATAGATAGATAGATAGATAGATAGATAGATAGACAGAGAGACAGAGAGAGAGAGAGAGAGATACCCTGTTTCCCCCCAAATAAGGTACCCCTGATAATAAGCCCAATCGGGCTTTTGAGCGCAGGGCAATAAGGCCAAGCATTTATAAATATAAGACAGGATCTTATTTTCGGGGAAACACGGTAGATATGAATAAATGTGTCTCTTGACTTATAAAAGATCCAGAAAAAGATAGAAAACCTACTAGCCCAAACACAGATGTTTATTACCAATCACAATGGCATCACACGTATCATGATAACAACATGGAGAAGATCTCCGTTACCATTCCTCGGATTGCTACACAACTCCTGTCATTTATACACAGCCATTCTCTTGTGCAGATGTCCATGATTCCAGCTGTTTTAAGCCAATTCTGTTGCTGGAACAGTAGTTTAAAGGAGGAGAATAGCTAGTGATCTTTAAGGGTTTAATGTGTTGGATTAATTTTATTTTATTTTATTTTTTTGGTTGGTCTAACAAATTACCTCGTTCGAGATGAAGGAGCTTAAGAGCGGCTAAGTATGATTGAGTAATATGGTTTGTGGTAGGAAGGCTCATGGGATAGCAAATAACTAGTGGTTTTCTCCAGTCTTAAGCTCCTAGACTTGCCCAACATGAAAAGGCACGTTAATCAATCCACCACAGACCGGCCCCCCGAAGCCTTATGGTGGAAAAATGGGAGCGTTAGATCACCTCAAAAGTCCCCCGATACACTGTGGTCACAACTAAATATCTTAGGTTTAGTTGCATGTAATTTCTAATCATTGCCTCAGCAGAACTTGGTGGTAAGAAGGTATAAAAGTAAGGAGAAACGTTGAAAAAAATTAATCCATGGAATAGCTTGTCTCCTTGAATTGTGGGCGCTCCATCACTGGAAGTTTTCAACAACAAAACATAGAGTGGACAACCATTTGACCGGGATAATATATGGGCAGGAGGTTAGACTAGAAGACTTCTAAGGTCCCTCAGAGGTCTTGAATGTGTCAACCCTGAAGCCAATCTGACCGAAGCCATCTTGGAGTTTCATTGCCGCCACACTGGAGCTGAGGAATAGGGAGGGGGGATTAGAGATAGCTGGGGTTTTGTAGCCAAAACAAAAGTTAAGTCAAGGTTGCCTCAGCCTTCCATCCTTCCAAGGTGGGTAAAATGAGGGCCCAGATTGTTGAGGGCAGTATGCTATTTAGTATACTGTTGATTGTTGTAAGCCGCCCAGAGTCCTTGGAGAGTGGGTGACATAGAAATATGACTAATAAATAATCAATAATAAATAAAAACAAAATTCTTTCCCCTGGGAACCAAGGACATTCTTGCACCTAGTAAGGGAGAGGAGGAGCAACGTTACCAAGCAACCAGACATCACCTTGATTGGACCATGTGATTGATAGTTTGGGGAAGGGGAAAGACGTCTACTTTTAATTAGGTGAAAACCATGGGAACCTTCAGAGTCGGTTTTCACCAGATCTGTGCCAATATCAAATCAAACTAATCCTTTGAGGGATCTACCTGCCTCAGAGTTTTGTTTGCTGTGGGTATGTTACTTGGATCCCTGACACTACATTCCATATTTGGCGTTTGAATTTTGATCAGTCTCTGGACTGATCCTTCTTGCAAACAATTCCAAACATGTTTTGATTATTTTTTAACCATAATTGTACATTTATTATTCTTGAGATTGATCCTGAGGGACACAGAAGCTACTAGGGCCGTGATGGCGAACCTATGGCACACATAGCATATCAGTGGGCATGCCAGCTCAGCTCTGGCGTGCATGCGCGCGCCAGCCAGCTGATTTTCGAGCCTTCTGGTCCCACCAGAAGTAGGGAAACAGGCTGTTTTCTGCCTCTGGAAAACTTGGGAGTGTGGGGGAGGCCCGTTTTTCTTGCTCACCTGCCTCCAGATCCTGTCTATGCATCTGGGGAGGGTGAAAACAGCCTTCCTGGCCCTCCAGAGGCCTGAAATGGCCCATTTCCTAACTCCCGGTTGGACAGGAAGTGATGTTTTTTGCTGTCCCCAGCCTCCAGAGATTCCTAGAACTCCACTGTACTAGGGAGTTCTGAATGGATTGTATGTGACAACTTTAATTATACAAGCACAAGTCTTTTCTGACAGAAGTTCTAAATGGGAACATGACTGTAAACAGATTCAACCTAGAAATAAGGAGACATTTTCTGACAGTGAGAACAGTCAACCAATGGAACAGAAGTTACCTTCAGGAGTTGTGGGAGCTTCACCACTGGAAGCTTTCAAGAAGAGATTGGACTGCCATTTGTCAGAAATGGTGTAGGGTCTCCTGCTTAGGCACAGGGTTTGATTAGATGGCCTACAAGGTCCCTTCCACTTCTGTTAATCTGAGAAACTTAAAAAAGCTAGATGCAAATTAGATAAGGAACAGTGAAGAAGCAGAGATGTGGCCATCAACTAAAGAGAATCTAGAACTAAAGAGAATGATGCTAGTTCACAAGAATATCTAATTTGTGATAGAGAAGGATCACCACCCAAAACTTGAAAAGATTCCCAAAAGCTGTGTGTCATTTTATTAGGACCACTTTATAAGTGGCCCTTTGGTAGGACCATACTTGGAATGCTACATCCAGTGTTGACACCACAGTATTAAAAAAAGGTGTTGAGACTCTAGAAAGTGTGCAGAGAAAAGCAACAGAGATAATTAGGGGACCGGAAGCTAAAACATATGGAGAATAGTTGCAGTTGAATGAAAAGAAGAAATGAGGGTGTCATTTCCAATATCCAAGGGACTGCCACAAAGAAGAGAGAGTCAAGCTATTCTCCAAAGCACCTCAAGATAGGACAAGAAGCAATGGGTGGAAATTTATCAAGGAGAGAAGCAACCTAGAACTAAGGAGAAATTTCTTGACACTGAGAACAATTAATAAGTGGGACAAATTGTCTCCAGAAGTTGTGAATGCTCCAACACTGGAAGTATTTAAGAAAAGATTGGACAACTCTTTGTCTGAAATGTTATAGGGGTTCCTGGCCAAGAAAGATTGTCAAAAGGTGACAAAACTCACTTAGCAAACGTCTCACTTAACAGCACAAATTTTGGGCTCCGTTGTGGTCGTAGTTTGAGGACTACCTGTGTGTCGTATTCGTTTTCCTCTTCTTGCTTATGTGTAAAAATTGTGTTGAAGAAATGCCACACGCCGTTCTGTTTGGGAAGCTCTCTTCCATAAACTTTATTAGAATTTTGACAACAGAAGAAAAACCAATAGGAGCTAATTTTTGGCATATTTCTTTCCAGTCATTTTCAAAATATGCAGAACCCCAATGAACCCAGGTTTGTGTGTGTGTGTGTGTGTGTGTCTAAAGAAGACAGAAGCAATAGGATATCATTACATAAATGATGTGGCGTAGGTACAGCGCATAATTTCCATCGTCATGCCACCGACATAATTCCCATCATTTGCATACAGCACTAATTCTGTAACTGCTAAATCAATTTACCCTATTATCTTGATGGAGATACATTAAGTTGGATTCCTGCACTGAGTAGGAGTTTGGGTTAAATGTCTCCCATTGAACCCTACAATCCTGGGCCATCAAAACACATAAATCTAGTTCAGACCTTCAGCTAAAGTCTCAGAAATCAAACATGGGACCAGCCAACATCATTCTGTCCTGAACTTTTGGGGGAAAAAAACAAGGCTGGACAAGAAGCAATGGATGGAAACTCATCAAGGAGAGAAACAACCTAGAACTAAGGAGAAATTTCCTGACAATGAGCACAGTTACCGTATTTTTCAGACTATAACACACACTTTTTTGTCTCCCAGAAGGGGGTGAAAATGTCCGTGTGTCTTGTAGACCAAATATTGCCAAAGCCCCGTCCACCCGCCGGCCGCTTGTTGGCTTCCGCATTCCGTGTTTTCGGGCCTTTTTTTTTTCCCAGACCTTTTTTCGTCCCGTTTTGGGGGCTTTTTTAGGCCCATATTCAGGGGTTTTTTGGGCCTGTTTTTTTGGAGAAAAGCATCAAAAACATGGCCAAAAAAAGCCTTGAAAATGGGCCGAAGAAAGCCCCCAAAATGGACCAAAAATGTGCCCAAAAAAGGGAGACCAAAAACTTTTTTGTTTTTGTTTTCCTCTTCTAAATTTAAATGCGTCTTATAATCAGATGTGTCTTATAATCTGAAAAATATGGTAATTGGCGGAACGACTTGTGGGGGGCTGGAGGATTTTCAGAAGAAATCGGATAGTCATTTGTCTAAAATGGATAGGGTTTCCTGCTTGAAGAGGAGGTTGGATTGATGATGATCAAGGTCCCTTCCAACTCTGTTATTCTCTGGTCTGTGATTTGCACCTGGAAAAAATGGGAAGTTGGTGCAGCTAACGCAACAGAGATATTACATGAGCAAACCTGAGATTCCCCATTACTGTGAATCAGCGGTAAAATCAGGCCGGATCTATCCGGCTCGCGTGAACAGTAGCGCTGGCGGCGGGAGACAACGCCCACCCGCCGCCCCTTTTTACCCTCTGTGCATGCGCAGAAGACTCTGTACATGTGCAGAAGAGGCACACGTGAGCATTGCACGCGTGCGCTCACATTCCCGAACTTGTAGCGAAGTGCATTTCACCACTGCTGTGAATGCTGTTACAACCTGGACTAGTTGAACTTTTCAACTGATCTTCAAAGGCCACCCCTTAAAGATAGACTACAGCAGGGATGGCTAACGTTTTTGCCATCACGTGCCAAAAGTCGGGGGAGCACGGTGGGGTCACACGCACCCGTGCCCACATCCATAATTCTATGCGCCCCAGCCCCCCATGTCCCCCCCCCGCTTTTGGCACATGATGGCTCGGTGGGCCCAGTAGGCCCATTTTTTGCTCTCCCCAGGCTCCAGAGCCTTTCTAGGAGCCTGGGGAGGGCAAAAACAGCCCCCCCCCCCCCCCGAGGTCCTCTGGAGGCCGGAAACAGTGTGTTTCCTGACTTCTGGTGCACCCAGAAGGCCCAAAAATCAGCTGACTGGCACACACAAGTGTGTTGGAGCTGACCTTGCGTGCCCACCGATATGGCTCCGTGTGCCACCTGTGGCACCCGTGCCATAGGTTCGCCATCACGGGACTACAGTATCCGAGTAACTTCAGATAGATCACAGAGACAGTTCTGACCTGTCTGTTAAAAATCAAAGGCCCAGCCCTTTCATGCTAGGAGGCAAATCTATAAGTATATCCTTTAAACACAGCTTGACTTACAACCACAATTGAGCCCACAATTTACGTTGCTAAGCGAAGCATTTGTTATGTGGGCTCTGCCTCGTATTACCACCTTTCTTGCCACAATTGTTAAGCAAACCACTGCGGTTGCTAAGTCAGTAATGATTGTGATGTTAATCTGTCTTCCCCACTGACTTTGCTTGTCGGACACTGCAACCGTCATAAATAGGAAGAGCCGTGGTGGCACAGTGGTTAGAGTGCTGTACTGCAAGCTCCTTCTGCCGGCTGCCGGCAATTTGGCAGATCGAGTCTCACCAGGCTCAAGGTTGACTCAGCCTTCCATCCTTCCGAGGTGGATCAAATGAGGACCCAGATTGTTGGGGGAAAGAGGCTGACTCTGTAAACCGCTTAGAGAGGGCTGTGAAGCACTGTGAAGCGGTCTATAAATCTAAGTGCTATTGCTGTTGCTATCAATATGAGTCGGTTGCCAAGCGCCCCAATTTTGATGCCGTGACCACGGGGATGCCGCCACGGTCGTAAGGGTGAAATACGCTCACACGTCCCTTTTTTCCAGTGCTGTTGCGACTTGAAACGGTCGCGAAATGAACCGTTGTAAGACGAGGACTACTCATACACAGCCAAGAAAACGTGGCGTAATCTAGCAGGGTTTGCATACATAATGTGGCCTCCCCCACCCTGCTCTGGCAGATTGCCACTCTCCATGAGGGTTGCGGATGGTCTGTTGCAACATTATCCCTGCCCCCACAGCGAGTGTGTGGGTCTCTCGCCAAGCTCCAAGACTCGCCTGTGTTTTAATTCGGTTTTTGCCTCCTTTTTTTTTTTTTTCCTTGCCCCCTTAAGCAACTGTGGGTGTGCTGGCTTGCAAAGAGCATTTCCCAGATTTATTGACTCCGACACTTGGTGTACGAACATATATAGAAGAAGGGAAATACCGTAACAAAGGAAAGTAGGTTGATCTCATGGTGTGTGATTGAGACGATCGGATGGATTGCAAAAGGGGAGACACCCCCCCCCCCCCACTTCTTCCCGTGGCGGTCATATTGTCAGAGCCCCCAGCAAGAGGCGCTTGTAGGATTCCAGAGATGTTAATGTGCCAAAAAAAAAAATAGATTTGCAAAAATTTCCAGAAAGATGCAGCTGAAAACACTCAGAAAATGAGAGTGACGGCTCTCAGGTGCTTCATAGTCTAGGCACACGCAGAGACACGCACACAAATGCACACACCCCATTTTGGAAGCGGTGTTTCGCAAGGCGTCTGCGGTTGTGGAGAGGTAACCCAGCCATTCATCACCGCTCTTCCGCCGATGCTGCATGTAGACGCGTTCGAGAGATCCCCAGGAGAATGGGAGACCCCCTGACACCGTTGCTTAGCAACCGATGAATGCAGGACCCGCCACCGGTGAAGATTCTCCTCCTGCCCTACCCGTGATCCTGGTTTTGATTATCCAGTAGCAAATAAAAAGGAAATAAAATAAAACCCTTCTCCCGGCTTGAAATAAATCTCATTTAGGCTGCAGCTCGGCTGGTATTTCCAGGCTAAGAGAAAGCAGGTTCTGCACTGTATGTAGCAGGGGTCTCCAACCTTGGCAACTTTAAGCCTTGGAGGACTTCAACTCCCAGAATTCCCCAGCCAGCTTTCCCCAAAGGTGAGCCTCCTCCTTCTCCTCACGCGATGCCCTGGCCGGCTGTGCACGTGCAGGGATACCCTCAAGCAAGCGAAGCAGTGCTGCCGACAGCATTGATTGAGAAACGTCCTCCGGGAGGCTTTAAAACTCGCCCAGGGGATATTCGCCACCCGGAGGACACCTTTCAATCTACGCTGGTGGTGGCACCGCTCAGCCAGAGGAGTAAAGAAGCTCAGGGCAATGGGAAAAGGGGGCTGGCCTGGACGAACCTCATAGGCCCACCCCAGGGATCAACCCACCCACTCTGCATGCCTTCGTTGCACTTTGACTGAGCCCAGCTCAGGGTCGCGTAAGGAGGAGGAGGGTCTCCTTTCGGTCGGATCCTCCTCCCGGATCCCATTCCCACCCCACCAGCCCTCATGTTAGCGAGGTTGGCATCGGCCACGGCTGGGTTGGGCCAGTGTCTTGGGGTGGAGAGTAGGTCGCGCCACCAGGTCGGCAGGGAGCCACAGGAGAGGGGTCAAAGAGCCACATGTAGCTCCAGAGCCACGGGTTGCCGACACCCGTCTTATACCATCCTTGGGCAAATGGCTGTCCAATTTTTTCTTGAAAACTTGAATTGTCAGGAAATTCCTCCTTATTTCTAGGTTACTTCTCTCCTTGATTAGTTTCCATCCATTGCTTCTTGACCTGGCTTCTGGTGCTTTGGAGAATTGGTTGAACCCCCTCTTCTTTGTGGCAACCCCTCAAATATTGTAAGACTCCTTATCATGGTTAATCAATGGTTATTTTATCATGTCACCCTGTGGTCTGTCTTTTTACTATACTAGATTTCAATTGTTCATCACATGGTTTATCTTCCAGACCCCTGATCATCTTTGTTGCTCTTCTCTGCACTTTTTCTAGGATCTCAGCATCTTCTTTGTGTAGTTTTTTGGTAGTTCTGGTAGTAGCTTATAGTCGTTCTAAACATGGTTAAGGCTTCCCCTGCTTTGCTGAGTTGGCATCTTCGCAAACAGTCTTGAACACGTGTTTGTTGACTAACCAAGTTTAATGTTGAACACTGCCCATGAGAAAGTGTTTCCCCAAAAATAAGACATCCCCTGATAATAAGCCCAATTGGGCTTTTGAGAGCATGTGCTAAAATAAGCCCCCCCCCCACACCAAAAAAAATAAGCCCTTCCTGAAAATATTTAAAAACAGTGCTGGAAATCAGGTAAGACAGCAAGGAGAGCCCCATCTTGCTCCACACGCCCCAAAATAATAAGACCTCCCCGAAAATAAGGCCAAAAGCTTATTTCGGGGTTCAAAAAAACATAAGACAGGGTCTTATTTTGGGGGAAGCACGGTAGTTCCACAGCTCTCGTTTAATACATTCCATAATGTACAAATATTCCTGGATTGGTTGCCGATTCGCTTCCAGATGCAATTCGAGGTGCTGGTTGTCACCTTACAGCCCTTCATGGCTTGGGATCAGGTGATCTGAGGGACTGTCTCTTGCCGGTCACATCTACCTGACCCACCAGAGCGAGGAGGCAAAGAATGTTGCGGGTCCCATCGCCTAAAGAGATATACCTGGTGGGACCCAGAAGAAGGGCCTTATGGTGGCTCCCTCTCTCTGAAACATCATTCGCTCAGAGATTAGAATGGCCCCCACTAACACTCTTCCGGAAGGTGCTGAAGACCTGGTTCTGCAAGTGGGCCTGGGGAACCCAGAGCGGGATGGAGCCCCTTAAATGACTGTCTTGTCGCCGGGGTGGTGTACTTTTATATTATTTTATTAATTGATTATTTGATTATTTTGTTCTATTAATTTTATTCTTTTATATATGATGTTTTTATATTCCTGTAAGCTGCCTTGAGTCGCCATGTGCGAATCGGCGGCAATGTAAATATTCTAAATTAAATTAAATCAAATTAAGTTTTCTGTTACGGGTTCCATTCGATTTTACAGAATGCGGGTGATCGATGACAGTCCAAAGGATTGGTGATCAGAGTCCACCACAGTGGTGTGATGAGATCATGGACCGTCTTTTTTGGGAAGGTCTAAAAAAAAAAAAGAAAAATGGTGACTGCAGCAGAATCCTTTGGTCGTGTTGCCACAACCACATTCTTATTTCTTGGCTATCTGTTCCTGCGAGAATACCACAATATTTTGGTTGTCATTGTGGCTTCTACACGAGTGGTGCGGTGGCCTAGAGGTTTAGCTCTCGCCTCAAAATCAGGAGGCTGTGAGTGCGATACTAAGTAGAGGCAAATATTTCTCTCTCTGGGCACAATACGAATATATCTGCTGGAAAAAGCTCTGCATTGGTGACAGGAAGGGCATCCGGCCAGTAAACACTTAGTTCTATTCAGTTGCCCAGACTCTACCCCGCAGGGGATTATGGGGTCATTAAAATATGCTGATGATTGTGACTTCTATACATGTGTACAGGGACTCCTCGACTTTAAACCACAATGGAGACCCAAATTTCCATTGCTAAGCAAAACAGTTTTGCTCCATTTTACGACCTTTCTTGCCACAGTTGTTAAGCGAAACCTTGCGGTTGATAAGTTAGTAACCTGGTTGTTAAGTGAATCTGGCTTCCCCATTGACATTGCTTGTCAGAAGATCACAAAGGGGATCACATGAAACTGGGACATTGCAATGGTCATAAGTATGAACCAATTGGCAAGCATCCGAATTTGGATCACCTGACCATGAGGATCATGCAGCGATCGTAAATGTGAACAATGGACTTAAGTCACTTTTTTTCAGTGCCATTGTAACTATGAATGGTCACTAAATGGACTGTTGTAAGTCGAGGACTACCTGTATAAATTAGTAACACGGTTGCTAAGTGAATCTGCTTTCCCCGTTGAGTTTGTCAGAAGGTCGCAAAAGGGGATCACATGACCCTGGGACACTGGAACCGTCATAAATATGAGTCTGTTGCCAAGCATCTGAGTTTTGATCACTATGGGGGTGGAGGGAGGGATACAGCAACAGTCATAAGTGTGAAAAATGATCACAAGTCATTTTTTTCAAAGCTGTTGGAACATTGAACGGTCACTAAATGAATGATTATAGGTTGAGGACTACCCGCATAAATCTGTATAACATTCATATTTTACTGTGTTTTTAATTTAATTTAGGTGAAATGTTAATATACATTGTGAGTCCGTGTGTGTGTGTGTGTGTGTATAAATGGCTCTGTGTTTGTGTGTTCCAGCATAACTCTGAAACACCTGGGCCGCTGAAATGAAAAGAAATGAATTATATCTACAGTGTCAAATCACAGTACTTTTGACAGTGATAGTGTGCATTTTGAGTTCTGTTAAGATACAGCCTGTTGTGCCTTAAAATGGCTTCTACTGTACAGCACAGTGGAGTTGCCATGGTAACGGCTTCACAGTACTCCACAAGGGGTACTCTGGTAAGGGGGATTGGTTCTTTAAAAGAAACAATACCCTGGGCTTTCAGCTTCAAGCAAAGAGAGCAAGTTGTCGGCGGAGGTACCTACTAAGGCAGATAATCACCTCAAAGGCAGGATTGGGATAAACAAATACCCGGGCAACATGGGTTATCGGCTAGTGCTAAATAAATAAACAGCCTTCAGGTATATCCTTGGACAGATTCTAAAAACAAATGCTTGTAAGTCAAAGTCTACCTGAATATTCTCCCGTTGCCATCAGCAATCGATCAAATATAATACGGTTTTGCAAAGCCATGGAATATAAACTTTAGAAACTAAAGAGGCGCCTGGAAAAAAGAATATCATAAAACTTCTGAAATCTAAAATGAGTTGCTTAAAATGTCAGCGTTTCGTTCAAAGCATCCCAACATGTGGCTTTACGGTGGCTTGAGGGGGGAAAAAAAATTGGCACTAATCTTAAATTCCCTTAGGAGAGGATTCGAAGATTAGGATCCAATTAGAGGAAGAAACACTCTTTTATTTTAATACTCTCCTAGTTCATTCTTCCAAAAGGTGATACTTAATCTCTCTCTAATTGAGTACTATGAGAGTAGATTGGAATAAGGGTTTTTTTTTAAAAAATGTTAAATGCCTGTAGTTGACCCCACAGAACGTAACAACAAACATGAGATTAAAAATGGGTAGTATAAATGCATATTTCTAACTCTTGAGATGTGTTTCCTTTCCCACGGCGCTCTAGTAATTGCTGAGAATTCTGGGAATTGAAATCCAGATAACTGGAAATGACCAAGACTGGTCATATTTTATTTTACTGTTGTTGTTGTTGTTGTTAATAATAATAACTTAGGGTGGTGAGCATATCTAACACACCTTTTGTGGTGGTTCGCCAGCAGCCTGCGGAGCTGGCAGCGGAGTCGAACAGTGAGGAGACTGGGGAGGAACATGGGCCTGTCCTGGAGTCTGGGAAAGGCCCGGATGAGGGCTCTGCATCAGAGGCAGAGATGGGGCCAAGGCCATCTGGGAGTGATGCGCGGACTCCAGAGCTCCCAGAGTCAGACAGCAGCGAGGCAGAGGAACAGGAGGAGCCTGTTCCTAGTGCACGCATACTCAGAGCTGCCGGAAGGCAAGAGCAGCTAAAGCAAAAAGGACAATTTGGGAGTAAGGCCAGGAGATGATTGGCCCCTCCCATAAGACTTAAAAGAGAAACAAAGGCACTGGAGCCTTTTGCAGGAAAGCAACGTTGACAATTCTGTTTCCAGTTGGCATCTCTTGTTTGTTTCTGAACTCTGTGGGGCTTTGCCAAGTAAGGCCTTTGGCAGGGTGTTGAAGAAGATAAAGGTTGGTGATTATTCCAAAGGACTTATTTTGCAACTAATTGGGATTCAGCTGGAATGAACGTAATTTTCAACTGTTATAATAAAATAGGTTTGTTTGGGACTAATTGCGTCTTGTAATGACTCAGTAAGTCTAGGTCACAACACCTTCCTCCTCCTATTTGTTGTGGTCCACCTGCAGCCTGCAGAGCTGGCAGCAGAGTCGGACAGTGAGGAGGCTGGGGAGGAACATGGGCCAGGTCAGAACACTATTTCCCTCCAAAAGAACAACCCTTAGAGAGAGTGACAGATCCAAGGTCACCCAGCTGGCCTTCATGGCTAAGATGAGACTAGAACTCAGCTTCTCCTGGTGATTAGCCCGAGGTCACCCACCCAGCTGGCTTTCATGGCTAAAATGAGACTAGAACTCACATTCTCCTGGTGATTAGCAAATGGGGAACCCAGACTCACTTAACAATCATGTAACTATAAGCACAGCTCAGGGGTGGGATTCAGCCGGTTCTGACCAATTCGGGCTGGTTTGCCGATCCGGTTGTTGCAAGGACTGGCTGACCCACCCCGCCTTTCCCAGGAGTCTCCACGCAACCCGTTTTGGATGCCAGGTAAGTGAAGGGTCTGCACAGAGGCTCTGGGAGGGCAAAAAATGGGCCTACAGAGCGGGGGAGGCTGTTTTCACCCTCCCAGAGGCTTGAGGCAAGCCTCCAGAATCTGAGGAGGGCGAAAAGTCTTCACCTCCACCCCTGGTGCAGGAGACCAAGTAGGCCATGCCCACCATGGCCACACCCACCCAGCAACTGGACAGAGAACCAGTTGCTAAAATTTCTCAGTCCCACCCCTGGCACAGCTGCAGTGATTCACTTAACAACTGAAGCAAGAAAGACCGTAAAACGGGGCCAAATTCCTTTTGATGACTTTCTTGCTTAGCGACAGAAATTTTGGGCTCCACGATAGAGTCGTAAATCGAGAACTACCTGTATCCTTCCCTTTCTGGAGGAATTCTTTGTGAATGCCAACATGTTAGCGGTACAAAAAACAAAACTCCAATTGCGGTGATTTTCCTTTCAAGAATGTTTTACCGTTAGGAACAGGTTCTTGGCAAGAGGGGCACCAATAAAGACGCGGAACTTAGAAGGTTTAAAAATACAGTCATTACTCACGAGCGGAAAAAAAGAGATCTCGCTCTCTCTTCCTTTGAGTCTGTTTGCTGTTCCAGCTTTCTGCAAACGGTATGTTTATTTTCATGTCTGCAAATATGTGCGGTTCTCCATGATCTAATACGTCAAGCTGCAGATTATGTGCTTGGTTTGTTCATTGTCAAAAGTATCATTTGGATGGAAAAAGGCCGCAGTGTTTTAGCTTTCCAGCCAGGTCTTCTTTTCTTTTGACCACCCCCCCCAAAAAAAGGGCTAGGCCTTCTTTTTGGAGGGTTCTAACTATTGACTCACCTCGCGGTGGTGGCACCGATAGCCCTCCCAGCAGGAGCCCGCTGTTGACCCACTTCTGTGACCGCTTGCCGCCACTCGCGCACATCACCCCGACCGCTATTTTGCCGCTGCCGGAAAACCCTACGCACCCGATAATAGAGCTCTGGATCAATCCGCAGCTCTGTTATTGTCTGCAGATGCTTCCCACAGGCATCCGAAGGCGAAACGGAGGCCGGAGTGATACGTGTGAGTTGGCGGCAAGCGGCCGCAGAAGAAGGCGAAGCAGGTGTTGGGTTGTGCGAGGCCTGGTAAGTAGGGCAGCTCCACCACATGGACCCCATTCCCACTCTAGCTTATTTTTTACCGGTGTGCCTTGCCCCATCCCCTGCACCCCTGTCTTAATTGGGGCTAATTTTGTGGGTGGGGCTTAATTTGATCACATGCACTCTAAAACGTGATAGGGCTTCTTTGCAAGATGCATCTTTTTGGAGAAACACAGTGTGTGTTTGTATATTTGTGTGCGTGTGTGTGTGTGTGTGTGTATGTATGTGTGTATATATATATATATATATATATATATATATATATATATATATATATATATGTATGTATGTATGTATGTATGTATGTATGTATGTATGTATGTATGTATGTATGTATGTAGGTCTTTGGTTATTCGGATCTTCTCCCGCGTAAAGTTGGAAGTGTCTTGGCGACGTTTTGACGAAGTCTCATTCGTCATCTTCAGGCTGGTGTTCTCGGCTTCGTACTTCCAGGAGCAATGTGAGATCGCAGCTGTCTCTTCCTTTTAACTGTTAGTGGGGGTGGGAGCTGATTCGGTGGGAGCTTGGTTGTGTTCTGATTGGGTGGAGGTGTGTTCTGATTGGTTAGGGGCCTGGCTGTGCTCTGATTGGATGGGGGGTTGTTTGTGCTCTGATTGAAACGTCGCCAAGACACTTACAATTTTACGCGGGAGAAGACCCGAACAAATATAAATATATATATATATACACACATACATACATACATACATACATATATATATATATACATATATATATATATATATATATATATATATGTATACACACACACACACACACACACACACACACACACACACACACATGTCTACCCCAACATGTGGGAGGGAGCATACTGCGTCCCTTTCGCCTTTTAGCTCCAATCCAAGAGCGCTCAAGCAGTCGCATTCACGAAAAACCATTTTATACCAAATTTATATTTCTCTGATAAAGATATACATATACATATACATATACATATACATATACATATACATATACATATACATATACATATACATATACATATACATATACATATACATATACATATACATATACATATACATACAGACACACACACACACACAAGTATATAAAAGCTACAGAAGGATCTCCGCCAAGAAAGTGTGGAGCTTAAGCGGGCTCATTAAAGTATGAATATCCGTTTCTGGTTGTTTGAATTGTGGCACTTTCTTTTGACTTGTATCTCCCAACCAAAATCATTGACTCTCGTTTCTCCTAACTGCTGTTTAGGACAATTTTGTGCATTAGGAACATCAAACGAATCATTACGGTTGAATTATTGAACTCTTCTCCTAGCATCGAATTGTGCATGTTCTGTGTTAAGGCACCAGGCTAGAAACCAGGAGACGGTGAGTTCTAGTCCTGCCTTAGGCACAAAAGCTGTGTGGGTGACTTTGGGCCAATCACCAGGAGACGGTGAGTTCTAGTCCTGCCTTAGGCATAAAAGCTGTGTGGGTGACTTTCGGCGAAACACCAGGAGACGGTGAGTTCTAGCACCACTTTAGGCATGAAAGCTGGTTGGGTGACTTTGGGCCAGTTCCTCTCTGTCAGCCCAATTCACAGGCTTGTTATTGTGGGGAAAATAGGAGGTGTGTTGGATCTGTTCACCACCTTGAATATTTGCAAAAATAATACAGGTGCGGTAAAGTAAGCAAACATCAATAAGATTAGTGAAGGTTCTGGTTTAAGTAATTTCTGGCTAGTGGTTTCTGGTTACAGGTAGTCCTCAATTTACAACCTTAATCGAACTTTCCTATCTCAGTCAATTTAAGTGTGATTTAAGCCCAATACATTTTACATCTTTTCGGATAGGTGCACACAATGCACAATTTTCTTGCAGGTTCTAACTTAATGACTTTTGCAAACACGGCTGTGCCCATGGAACACGCATCTTTTTGTGGGTTTCTCTGAATGTGGAGATGCCGCACAACGGGGCCAAGCTGAATTAGTGCAGTCCCTGTATTTTGCTTTCTTCTTACATCCCCTTTGCGCATTCGTAACATCTAAAATAACAACAGCAGCTTTTAAATTATAGATGACCCATCACTGGCAATCACCGTTAGCACCGTCCTCTGTGTATTCAAGAAGGAATCCAAAAATGAATTGTATTGCAAAGCGCTGGAAAAATGAGGAAACGCCTACAGAGGAAGATGAAATTTAAAAAAATTTAAACTGTGCAGAGATGGACAGAGATTGACACTAAAAATAAATGTAAAGGAAGATGCAGAGTATTTTCAAACATGGGACTTGTTTTATAAATGGTTAGATAGTAGAGGTGGAAATTAGGAGGGGAAGAGTATTATTATATGTAAATAAATGGATCCAGACAATATGCTGTTCACTAAGCACTTATGTGTGTAATGTGAAAATATATAAATAAACGTGCAGGAACTGGGTATGTCTAGTTTCACGAAAAGAAGGACAAGGAGAGACATGATAGTAGTGTTCCAATATCTCAGGGGCTGCCACAAAGAAGAGGGAGTCAAGCTATTCTCCAAAGCACCTGAAAATAGAACAAGAAGCAACGGATGGAAACTCATCAAGGAGAGAAGCAACTTAGAACTAAGGAGAAATTTCCTGTCAGTGAGAACAATTAATCAGCGGAACGACTTGCCTCCAGAAGTTGTGAATGCTCCAACACTGGAAATTTTTAAGTAGAGATTGGATAACCATTTGTCTGAAGTGGTGTAGGGTTTCCTGCCTAAGCAGGAGTTGGACTAGAAGACCTCCAAGGTCCCTTTCAACTCTGTTATTCTAAATTCTTATCAGACTCTTATTAAAAAAGGGGGGGGGGGAATCCAGAAATATCAGGGTTACCTTTCAAAACATATTTTTTTCTCCTTCCTAAATATTCAGGGTTTTGATCTGTATTCTTTTCTCAAAACAGCAAATCTCTGTGAAGTCCTACCTAAAATAGTCGGTTCCTCTCAAAAGGGGCTTGAAAAATCTGTCAAAATTCACTACGTGTAGTCCTCAACTTATAACAAGCTCACTTAGTGACCGCTATAGCGGCACTGAAAAACGTGATTTATGGCCTGTTTTTCACATTTACGACCGTCGCAACCTCCCCATGGTCACGCAATCCAAATTCAGGCCCTTGGCAACTGACTCCTATTTATGACGATTGCCATGTGCCGGAGTCACGAGGTCAACTTTTGCGACCACCTGATCAGCAAAGCCGATGCAGAAGGCAGATTCACGTCCCAAACGGATGACTAACATATCAACTGCAGTGACTCACTTAACAGCCGAGGCAAAAAAAGGTCATAAAAGGGGGCAAAACTCACCTCACAAGTCTCTCATTTAGCAACAGAAATTTGGCGCTCAGTTTTGGTTGTACTCCGTCAACAGTACACGGAGCACTTTGTGGCCAAAACTAAACTCTCGGTTAACCTTTGCTTAATATTCAGTGCGTAAAATGAAAGTTAAATGAGGAAGGAGATAAACCAACATTCCCTCTGCAATTTGTAGCTACCTAATTACTTCAGAATGTCAGCACACCTTTCGACAGGTGCTTCCCTCAAGCCTCTTGCCAATGTTGCCTCTGTGTTAGCTTTATTCTTTCCATTTTCAAATTATATTCCATGATAATGGGATAAAACATATGAAGAACGGTTGCAGGAACTGGGTATGTCTTGTTTAATGAAAAGAAGGACCAGGGGAGACATGATAGCAGCATTCCAATATCTCAGGGGTCGCCCCAAAGAAGAAGGAGTCAAGCTCTTCTCCAAAGCACCTGAAGGTAGGACAAGAAGCAACGGATGGAAACTCATCAAGGAGAGAAGCAACCTAGGACTAAGGAGGAATTTCCTGATAGTGAGAACAATTCGTCAGTGGAACAACTTGCCTCCAGAAGTTGTAAATGCTCCAACACTGGAAGTTTTAAAGATGTTGGATAACTATTTGTCTGAAGTAGTGTAGGGTTTCCTGCCTAAGCAGGGGGTTGGACTAGAAGACCTCCAAGGTCCTTTCCAACTCTGTTATTCTAAATAGATAATTAGAGCCGAGAGACTCCTTCTCATAGTAAGGCATGTTCCATCTTCAGTATCGCCTCTTGTCTTCTCCGCAGTATTGCCGCTTGTTCAAAGGGCAAAGTCCCATGGGTTTTGTAGTACACTGCCTTCCATTCGGCCAGCAGATCAGAAGTTCAAAATAAATGTTGACAGAGATTCCTTCGATCTGCAATGAGAGACTTGAGCAGGAGGTTGGACCAGAAGACCTCCAAGGTCCCTCCCAGACTTCTTCTGATTGCGTTTGTTGTGTTGAATTGAGACTGACCAGGCATACATACAGATAGGCCTCGACTTGTGGGGCTCTCTGAGCTTGGTTGATTCCTTACAGACGTTTCATGACCCAACTGGGTAACATCGTCAATGTTACTAAAGAATGGGGTTTGCTCTCAGTTTATATTCTAATGGCTGACAAGCCAAGGCACTAGAACAGGGGTCTGCAATCTTAAATACCGTATTTTCCGGCGTATAAGACAACTGGGCGTATAAGACGACCCTCCTCAGAGCCATTTAAGGCTCGTCAGAGCCTTATGGGCTGGTCTGCCTGGTTACAGGAGAATGAGACCCGGCGTATAAGACGACCCCCGACTTTTGAGAAGATTTTTGTGTGTTAGAAAGTAATCTTATACGCAGGAAAATACAGTACTCAAAAAGCCATTTGGACCCATTTCCCACAAAAAAAAGAAAACATCGGGAGCCACAAAACCTGTGTGGGCATGGCCAACTCGATGTCACTCACTTCCACCAGTCACATGAACTCCCCCTAGCCACGCCTACCCAGATGGTCATTAGGATAGAGAACCAGTTGTTAAAAAACACCGGGAACCACAAAATCCTTTTGACATATCTCTCTCTCCCCTCCCTCTCTTCCCCCCTCCCTCTCTCTATGTCTCTCTCTCTCTCTCCCCCTCTCTCTGTCTCTGCTCTGGCCGCTTCTCCATCCCTCACCATTGCCCTTACCTTCTCAGGCCAGGCAAGGAGTGACTGGGAGGGGAGCGCCAGCCAGTGGTGGGAGCACCAGACAGGGAGCCACAGCAGATGGTCCAAAGAGCCGCATGCGGCTCTGGAGCCGCAGGTGGCTGACCCCTGCACTAGAATATAAACTGAGAACAGACCCCCACTCCTTAGGTAGCACTGATGAAGTTACCTTGTTGGGTCATGAAACATCTGCAAGAAATCGACCAAGTTCAGACAAAGCACTGACCTCTTCATGCCCTCTTGCTATAGAAGGAATACAACTTTAACACGCTGGTTTCTCCAGCCATACAAATTCATAAAACCTATTTCCAGTGGTGGTGTTCAAATGCAACCCGCAAGCACGGCGTTTTGTTTAAATCACCGTTGTAGGTCAGACATTATTCCCCTGCACAGGGGAATATTCTTAACCTTCCAACTTTTGTGTGGATTTAAATCTCACTAAGGAAATTTCACAGGGCATATAAAATTCAAGCCAAGGATGATTTCTGTGCTGGCTCCTACATCTTCAATGTTTTTTTCCTGTGTACAAATAGCGTGCTTTTCTATATTTTGTGCTACTGAAAGGGCAAACACAATTGCTCCTAGAAGCACGAAGCCGAAAACACCAACCTGAAGATGACGAATGAGACTTCGTCAAAACGTCGCCAAGACACTTATAATTTTACACGGGAGAAAACCCGAATAACCAAAGACCTACATACAAACACCCGTAAAAACCTCAGAAAACATATATATGAGTATATATATATATATATATGAATAGCCAGAAGGAAGCGCTGTGTTTGCCCTTTCAGTAACACAAAATATAGAAAAGCACGCTATTTTTACACAGGAAAAAAAAAACGTTGGGGCTGTAGGCAGTCCTCACTTTACGACCCCAATTGGGATTAAAATTTCCGTGGCTAAGCAAGACAGTTGTTCAATGAATTGAGCCCGTTCTTACAACTTTGGTGGCGCAGTGGTTAGAACGCAGGAGTCCAAGCTAATTCTGCCGACTGCCAGCAGTTCGATCCTGACTGAATGAAGGTTAACTAAACATGTTCACTGGAAATGATTAAAATATTATCTAATTCTGGGTTTTATTTAATTTGGGCTAAACTATGTTATAATTTTAATTATCAATTTTATGATGTTTATGTTTCTTTTATTTTTTCTTGACTGTAAACCGCCTTGAGTCCTGCGGGAGAAAGGCGGTATAGAAATATAATAAATAAATAAATAAACTCAGTCTTCCATCCTTCCTAGATGGGTAAAATGAGGACCCAGATGGTTTATTTTATATATATATATATATATATATATATATATATATATATATATATATATATATATATATATATATATATATATATATATATATATATATATATATATATATATATATCCCCGAGGACTCAGGGCGGCTTACAAAAACAATTATGAATACAAATCACAATAAACACATTAAAATACATTAAAATCCATAAAAACATTCTAAAAACTATATAACCCCACAACCGTAATATTCTTTAAACAGCCATGTCTTTAATCCCCGGCGAAAGGAGAGGAGGTTGGGGGCCGTCCTGAGGTCGGTGGGCAAACTATTCCAGAGGGCCGGGGCTCCAACAGAGAAAGCCCTCCCCCTGGGGGCCACCAGCCGACATTGCTTGGCTAACGGCACCCGGAGGAGGCCCACTCTATGGGAGCGCACTGGACGGTGGGAGGAGGGCAGGAGGTGGTCCTATAAGTACCCCGGGCCTAAGCCATGTTGGGAGCAAGATGCTGACTTAAGTGCTATTGTCACTTAGTTATAAGTCACAATCTTAAGAGCGTGGTGGCGCAGTGGTTAGATTGCAGTATTGCAGCCTAATTCTGCCTACTGCCTGAAGTTCGATCCTGACCGACTCAAGATTGATTCCGCCTTCCATCCTTTCGAGGTGGGTAAAATGAGGACCCAGATTGTTGGGGGCAATAGGCTGACTCTGTAAACAGCTCAGAGTGGGCTGTAAAGCATTATGAAGCGGTATGTAAGTCTAAGTGCTATTAAGATTGCTTTTTTACCATGGTTGTTAAGAAATTTCCTGCCTGAACAAGGGGGTTGGACTAGAAGACCTCTAAGGCCCCTTCCAATTCTGTTCTTCTGACCAGTTGTAAGTCCCCTTTTTCAGCGCTATTGTGACATTGAATGGTTATTAAAGAAATAGTTGTAAATCAAGGACTACCTGTGTTGCAAAGCAAATTTCAGTACCCTTTTAATTTAGAGTACAATCAAAGGCAAGTTATTATTACATGAAGTTTGTGCTGGGATTAGGAAAAAAAATACATATAAATGATATTATTTAAGTAGCCTGACTTTATATTATTTTACGGAAACCTCAACTTACAACAGTTTGTTTAGGGACCATTCATAGTTACAACGGCAATTTAAAAAGTGATTTATGACCGTTTTTCACACTTACGACCTTTGCAGCAGTCCCCCCTGGTCACGTGATCAAAATTCAGCCGCTTGGCAACTGATTTGTATTTATGACAGTCACAGCGTCCCGGAGTCACGTGATTCCCCTTTTTGCAACCTTCTGATGAGTAAAGTCAATGGAGAAGCCAGATTCGCTTAATAACCGTGTTCCAACTTAACAACCGCCCTGATTCACTTAACGTTGGCAAGAAAGGTTGTAAAACGGGACAAAATTCACTCACCGCTGTCTCACTTAATCATAGAAACGTTGGACGTAATTCGAGGAGCACCTGTAACTCAAATATGGCAGTCAAAGGGAGGATAAAACCGAATGAACGTTGAAAACTACCTGAGACTTCTCAGGAAACAACAACTGAATGAAGAACTGCTGGTGGCCTTCTACCACTGCACCGTAGAGAGTATTTTAACTTACTACACCTGTGTATGGTTTGCCAATTGCATAGTGGCATATAGGGCAGCGCTCAGGAGGGTCAACGTCATTGCCCAGAGGATCACTGGTTGACCTCTCCCCTCTTTGGAAGAGCTTTATAGCTCCCGCTGCCTTAAAAAGTTCAAAACGTTCTTAAAGATCCATCTCCTCCTGGGCTCCCTTTTTTTTTTTTTTTACTATTACCATCTGGCAGCCAGTACAGAACAAATAAAAACCAGGACAAATAGACTGATAGTCTCCTATCCCAGAGCAATAACTATATTGAATTCTACTGTATAGTGCAATATTAATGCAGTATCAGGGGTTTTCAATTCAAATTGTATAGAACAATGATGGCTAACCTTTTTGCTATCACATGCCAAAAGCGGGGGGGGGCGTGTGTGTGTGCACGTGCCCATCATTCAAGACCCCCTGTGCCCCACCCACCCACCCCCAACCATGCACACGTGCCCCACCCCGCACTCCCCTTGTTTTTGGCATGCGACGGCAAAAACATTACAGTTGGGCCCTGTTTTTCGCCCTCCCCAGGCTCCAGAGGCTTTCTTGGAGCCTGGGGAGGGCAAAAACGGCCTTCCTCACACCCCCGGATGCCAGAAATGGCCCGTTTCCCGACTTCCGGTGGGTCCAGAAGGCCCAAAAATCAGCTGGTCGGCGCACGCATGCACGCTAGAGCTGAACTAGGGCAACACTGGAGTGCCCACAGATATGGCTCCGTGTGCAACTTGTCGCACGCGTGCCATAGGTTTGCCATCATGGGTATAAAATGTGAAGGATGTGTTTTATTTTTTATGTACAATGTACACTGAAGATGGCATTTAATTTTGTTGCACGAGATGCAATGACAGTAAAGTAAACTAACTACAATACAGCAGATACTCAACCCTTGTGGGAAATTTGAAGGACCCCCTTCCTCAATAGCCTCCATTTCATCCCCAGACCTGTTGCTTGAGAATGAAGCTGAAATCTAACTTTTACATAAACGTGTTTACATAATCCAAAGCCCAAAGAAAACCCGGACAAGCAGTCCTTTGGGGAAATGTGGATTTTTCTTGCTATTTTGTTTGTTTATATATGTATAAATGTTCGGTGATGTCTAGGCTCTAGGAATGCAAGCCTTCATCCAACCACAAGTTCTTGGCAAAAGATTCAGGCTACACAGAATGTTCTTTTTGTATTTTTTTTTTCCTTCCCTTCTCCGAAATGCATAAATCAGAGCGTGTCGTTTTTTACAAAATTAAAGTACAGTCTTTGGCTGAAAGGACTGGGATTGATGCAAGGGTGAAATCCTGCAGGTTCTGACAGGTTCTGGAGAACCAGTAGTGGAAATTTTGAGCAGTTCCGAGAATCAGCAAATACCACCTCCGGCTGGGCCGAGAGTGGGGTGGGAATGGAGATTTTGCAATATCCTTCCCCCTGGAGTGGGGTGGGAATGGAGATTTTGCAGTATCCTTCCTCTGGAGTGGGGTGGAAATGGAGATTTTCCTCCCTCGCTGCTCCTACATTCCACTAATTGGGTATTCCTCATTCCATTGGCTTGACTGGGTGTCCTTCAAATTTCCTCTGCAGCTTGTCCACGCTCCCTTCTACTGTGCATATCCAGTCTTTTCACTCAGTCCAATGTGTTTAGACTAGGGTGTTTGAGTCTGTGTAAAAAATGTAACAAAATAACACTAATTAACATAGGAAATTGGCGCATTAGAGAAGCGAGGATTGGCGAGACGATTTTGACTAGTTAACCATGGCGCTGGGTGAGCAAGCGCGTCCCGATCCTGGGGGGGGTGGAAATGGAGATTTTGACGTATCCTTCCCCTGCACTACCTCCGCACATGCGCAGGGCCTTCCATGCATTCTCAGAGCATCAAAAACAGGACATGATGATGTGCGGGTGGGCGGAGCCTCCTGCAGCCGCTGCTACAGGTTTGCTAGAACCGGCTGAATACCATCACTGATTCTTAATATTTTTCTAATCACATTCTCATCATTAGGGATCTCTTCACTTTTCCAGTTTTGTGCAAATACGATTGTAGCTGCAGTTAATGCAGGCGACTCATATTTATGACGGTCGCAGTGTCCCAGAGTCATGGAATCCCCTTTTGCAACCATTTGACAATTAAAGTCAATGGGGAAGCCAGATTCACTTAACAACCATGTGACTATCCTCGACATAAACTGGTCATACTCGCATCCTGGATATAAACTGTTTCAACTCCTACCCTCAAAACGATGCTATAAAGCACTGCACACCAGAACAACTAGACACAAGGACAGTTTTTTCCCCAATGCCATCATTCTGCTAAACAAATAATACCCTCAACACTGTCAAACTGTTTACTAAGTCTGCATTACTATTAATCTTCTCATCGTTCCTATCACCCATTTCCTCCCACTTATGACTGTATGACTGTAATATTGTAGCTTGGATCCTTACGATTTATATTGACTGTTTCCTAATATAATTTGATTGCTTATTTGTTCCCTATGACTATCATTAAGTGTTGTACCTTATGATTCTTGACAAATGTATCTTTTATGTATACTGAGAGCCTATGCACCAAAAACAAATTCTATTCTATTCTATTCTATTCTATTCTATTCTATTCTATTCTATTCTATTCTATTCTATTCTATTCTATTCTATTCTATTCTATTCTATTCTAATCATCTTTGTTGCTCTTCTCTGCACTCTTTCCAGAGTCTCAACATCTGTTTTATATCGTGGCGACCAAAACTGGATGCAATATTCCAAGTGTGGGCTTACCAAAACATTACAAAGTGGTATTAACACGTCACGCGATCAGGCTACCAACTTCCCATTGTGATTTCCCGTTTTATTTTAGAAATAGTTAGGAAGAGATCTGCTTGTCATCTCTAAGAGTTCATAACCGTAAGTTTGTTGGTCAAGCATATATAAGATAACAGGTAAAGGTATAAACATAATTTGAATGCATGAAAAGAATAAGTAAAAAGATGTGGAAAATTGGAGGGATCTCATTTAAATTCATCCTTTGTCCAAAATCCACGGAGATGGGTTTTTTTAAAATATTTACAGTATTAGAAAGTAGTTCCCGTCCTCCAAGGGTTGTTATTAAGAAATGCAAAACTGTTGATGTTTCAATCTTCGCTTCTTTGAGATTCTCACTCATAAAGGCCATCCTTGGGTCTTCGGTAGATGCATCTTATGTTCAAGAGATGCTCATATCTGATTTGGCTGGATATTTCTCCCCTGGCTTTGATCCTGATTCTTAAGCTGCCGTAACTTAAGAAGGAATGAAAGGATAGGGAATAATCAACCCCCGAACAGACAGGCTCCAGCAAGGCATCCATCAGCGGCAAACAGACACGAAGAGAGGTAGAATTAATAGACACCAGAAGTTTCTCCTTTTCAGTATCCGAACCTTTGAAAGGAGGAAAAAAAAAAAGCATTTGGCTCAGCCATATGTGAATAATTTTCCTGGCATCCCGTCATTCCAAAGCCACTGTTCCCATTGACAAGGCTACGTTTTTGGGTGTCTTCCAGAACCGTCTGGTTGGTGACTTTTCCACCATGGATTTTTATATGCGCCAGAAATTATAACGAGGTTTTGGGCTTTGGGCCACTTGGCGAGTCCTATATTGTCATCAAAAAAAGGGGGAAACAGTGAGGAGAAAAATAAGGTTTTGCACTGAACGCAAGGAAAATCAAGTGTACAGGTACACATTAGGTGAAACCTGAACTCAACAGTAGTAACTACAAGAGGGATCTTGGGAGTCCTAGTCAGTGGTGAAATCCACTACTGGTTCTGTGGGTGTGGCAAAATCCCCATTCCCGCCCGACACCTGGGGGAAGGATATTGCAAAATCTCCATTCCCACCCCACTCTGGGGCCAGACAGAAGTGGTATTTGTGGGTTCTCTGAACTGCTCGAAATTTCCGCTACCAGTTCTCCAAACTGCTCAAAAATTCGACCGGTTCTCCAGAACCTGTCAGAACCTGCTGGATTTCAACCCCGGTCCTAGTGGACGATCAGTTAAACATGAGCCAGGAGTGTGCAGCGGCAACCAAAAAAGCCAATGCAATCCTAGGTTGTATTAACAGAGGGATAGAATCATGATCACTGAAGAATTAGTACCACTTTATAAAGCCTTAGCAAGATCGCACTTGGAATACTGCATTCCGTTTTGGTCCCCGTACTATAAAAAACTCTGCAAAGGGTGCAGAGAAGAGCAACAAAGATGATTAGGGGGCTGAAGGCTAAAACATAATGGTTGCAGGAGTTGGAGATGTCTAGTCTAATGAAAAGGACTAGGGGTGACATGAGAGCAGCGTTCCAATATTTGAGGTGCTGCCACAAAGAAAAAGGGTCAAGCTAGTCTCCAAAGCACCTGAAGGCAGAACAAGAAACAATGGATGGAAACAAATCAAGGAGAGAAGCAACTTGGAATTAAGGAGAAATTTCCTGATGGCTAGAGAACAATTATCCAGTGGAACGGCTTCCTTCAGAAATTGTGGGAGCTCCGTGGCTGGAGGTTTTCAAGAAGAGGTTGGACAGCTGCTTGTCTGGAATGGTATAGGGCTGTGGTGGCGAACCTATGACACGTGTGCCACAGGTGGCACCCGGAGCCATATCGGTGGGCACGTGAATGTTGCCCATGCACTGGCCAGCTGATTTTCAGGCCTTCCGGGCCCACCAGAAGTTGGCAAATGGGCTGTTTCCAGCCTCCAGAGGGCTTCCGGGGGGTGGGGAGGCCCGTTTTCTCCCTCCCCAGGCTCCTAGAAAGGCTCTGGAGTCTGAGGAGAGCAAAAACCGGGCCTACCAGGCCCACCGTGCCATCGCGTGCCAAAAGCAGGGGGAGTGCAGGGGGGGTCGCACGCAAATGCACGAGGGGCTGCAATGAATTTTGGGTGTGGGCATACTTGTGCGACTACCCCCGCGTTCCCCCCACTTTTGGCACGCAACGACAAAAAAGTTAGCCATCACTGGTATGGGGCAGTGATGGCTAACCTTTTCAGGAACGAGTGCCCAAACCAGAACGCGCATGCATGTGCGTGCACGCGCCGGAGTACTGGAAACCCAAGACCAGCTGGGCAGCGCACAGATGCCTATTTTCTGGCTGTTTTCCAGGCTAAAAATGGCCCGGAAAAGGCCCCCAAAACAGCCTGGGTTTTGGCTGTTTTCCGGCACTCTGACACCTAAAAGAGCAGCTGGTGACTGTGGGCGGGCCCACAGAGAGGGTTCTGTGTGCCACCTCTGGCACGCGTGCCGTAGGCTTGCCGTCACAGGTATAGGGTCTCCATCTTGAGCAGGGGGTTGGACTAGACCAGCGGTCACCAACTGGTAGTCTGTGGACCACTGGTGGTCCATGAGAAAATTTTGGTGATCTGCAGAAAAATTATTGGCATTTTTTTATATTGCACTAAATCAGGGGTCCTCAAACTATGGCCCCTGGGCCAGATACATGCAATGAACTCTTGTGTTACTGAGAGAGTCTTTTTGTATGGGTCGGAGGGGGACAGAAATTCAGACTTGGGGTCTGCTTCAGCCTCTTGGTGCAGAGCTTTGGGCGAAGGCTGGAAGGAAGCCCTCTTGGAGCAAAGAGAAGAGGGCCTCGTTCCAGTGGGACTGCATCATGGCCTGGAACTGGCTGACCATCTCAGCCCGTTGAGCCTCCAGGCGCCGGTACCTGGCCTTGCACTCCCACAGGTCTTCCCTCTGCTTGGAAAGCCTATGCTCCTAGTCCTCAGTGAGATGCTTCTGCTGAGCCTCCTTCTCGGTCAGATCCAATTTGAACTGAGACAACGGTTTTGCCAACTCTTTCTCGTGGTGGCTGCTGAGCTCCAACAACTGCTTCCTGCTGGGACGTTAGGAGCCTGGGCGGGCAGGCAAGGAGGGGCTGGGAGGGGAGGAGCAAGTAGAGGCCAGCAAGGTGCCCCTCAACGTGAGTGACATCGAGTTGACCACACCCACCCAATCACATGACCACCTAGCCAGGCCCACCCAGCCAGTCATTAGGCAGATCATATTAGTGGTCCGCGGGATTTAAAATTGTGAATTTAGTGGTCCCTGAAGTCTGAAAGTTGGTGACCCCTGGACTAGAAGACTTCCAACTCTATTCTTCTGTTGAACGTGTTCACTGGAGATTAGCCTTAACCGAACGTTGGTTCTGTGATGGTGCTTCCATTGACCAGAGAAGATAGTTGTGGTAATCATGATCACTGGGTCCTGTAACAAGCCACAATATGTCAAACTGGGTTGGCACAGCGTGCCCTTAATCACCTTGCTTAGCAGCAGATTTCTGATCCCAATTGTGGTAGTAAGTCAACAACTTAACCTATGGAACAAGCCAATAAATTCTACGGCTGCCGTTATTTGCCAACAAAAGAGCTAGAGATTTTGGTATCTTCTTACTGCCATCTAGTGGCCATTCAGATTTTTTCAGCTGAAATAATAGTACAAATCAATTCCAGCGTTCTGATTCTACATTCCAGGTGCATGTTGAGAACGGTACATTAAGAGCATTCATTGTTCCCGTACGGGTATCCCTCCACATACAAGCATTTGTATAGTGAGCGTTGGACGTTATAACGGCACTGAAAAAAGGGACATGGCCATTTTTAGAGCCATGGTGGCGCAGTGATTAGAGGGCAGTACTGCAGGCTCCTACTGCTGACTGCCGGCTGCCTGCAATTTGGCAGATCGAATCTCACCAGGCTCAAGGTTGACTCAGCCTTCCGTCCTTCCGAGGTGGGTAAACTGAGGACCCAGATTGTTGGGGGCAATAGGCTGACTCTGTAAACCACTCAGAGAGGGCTATAAAGCACTGTAAAGCAGTATATAAGTCTAAGGGCAATTGCTATTGCCCTTCCTTCCTTCCTTCCTTCCTTCCTTCCTTCCTTCCTGTGTTGGTGCAGTAGTTAGAATGCTGTACTGCAAGCCAACTCCAACCACTGTCTGGAGTTCAATCCTGACTAGCTCAAGGCTCACTCAGCCTTCCATCCTTCCGAGGTAGGTAAAGTGAGGACCCAGATTGTTGGGGGCAAGACACTGACTCTGTATACCACTTAGAGGGGGCTGTAAAAGCACTGTAAAGCAGTATATAAGTCTAAGTGCTATTGCTATTCCTTCCTTCCTTCCTTCCTTCCTTCCTGTGGTGGTGCAGTAGTTAGAATGCTGTACTGCAGGCCAACTCTAACCACTGTCTGGAATTCAATCCTGACTAGCTCAGGGCTCACTCAGCCTTCCATTCTTCCGAGGTAGGTAAAACGAGGACCCAGATTCTTGGGGGCAATAGGCTGAGTCTCTAAAGCTCTTAGAGAGGGTTGTAAAATACTATGAGGTGGTATATAAGTCTAAGTGCTCTTGCTCTTGCTATTTTTCACACAACAGTTGCCAGGTCACGTGATCAAAATTTGGAAGCTTGGCAACTGTTTCATACTTATGACGATTGGTGTCCCGGGGTTACGTGATCCACTCTTTCGACCTTCGGACCAGTAGCGTCAATGGGGAAGCCAAATTCATTTAACAACGGTGTTACTAACTGAACAACCGGGCCAAGAAAGGTCATAAAACGAGGCAAAGCTCACTTTTTTTTTTAATTAGATTTATATGCCGCCCTTCTCCGGAGACTCAGGGCGGCTTACAAGGCGTTAAGCAATAGCCTTCATACTTTTGTATATTATATAAAGTCAGCTTATTGTCCCCCACAAACTGGGTCCTCAATTTATCTACCTTAGAAAGGATGGAAGGCTGAGTCAACCTTGAGCCTGGTGAGATTCGAACTTGCAATAATTGCAGACAGCTGAATGTTAATAACAGGCTTTTAGTCTGTTGAGCTATCCAGGCTCCTTAATACTAATACTTAATAACCATCTTGCTTAGCAATGGAAAATTGGGGCTCACTAGTGTTTAAAACATTTGCCTGACTAGGTGGCTCAGTGGCTAAGACACGGAGCTTGTCGATCAGAACGGTTGGCAGTTCGGCGGTTCGAATCCCTAGTACAGGTTTCCTGCGTCAGCAGGCAGTTGGGCCAGATGACCTCTAAGGTCCCTTCCGACTCCGTTATGGTTACATGTTACTGGTGAGTCAGGAAGCCGTATCCAACCTTCAAGACCAATAGGTATTCATATCCCAATACCTTATAATTTTTTTAGGAAAAATATTCTAAACTGGGAACCATCGCAGTTATCAATACTATAGTTCGGCTGTAAAAAAAAAAAGTTTGGCTAAAAAAAAAAGAGGAGAGAGAGATTTTCTTAATCTGTCTTGACTTTCATTTAATTTCAGGGAGCTGATCCTGAATTGTGAGAGACAGGAGGGGAAATTCTTTTATTAGTATCTTCTGTATAATCCTACCTTGTAGTCTCTCTGCAGAATGTCCCTGGGGACCCCAACAAAGGGAACGAAAGAGAAGAAAAGGAAGAAGATTAGAGGGGAAAAGACTAAAGAGGTGGATAGGTGGAGGTATCAGGATTAAAAGGAGCTGAGGCAGCATGGGCGTTAAGTTTCCTTTTTATGGAGTCTGCGGGTTAAAAGATTTGGGAACGATTGACCTTGGGACAGTGCAAAAGAGCTTGATGTGACTGAAGCATTCTCCAAAATATAAAAGAGAGTCGGGGGATGAGATCTATTTATAGGTTAACTGGTTGCAGAATAGAATAGAAAATATGGAATGGAATAAGAATGGATAGGAAAGGAAAAGAAAAGAAAGGAATGGAATGGAATGGAATGGAATGGAATGGAATGGAATGGAATGGAATAGAATATGCAATGGAATAAGAATAGAATATGGAATAAAATAGGAATAAGAATGGAATGGAATGGAATGGAATGGAATATGCAATGGAAGAAGAATAGAATATGGAATGGAATGGAATGGAATGGAATGGAATATGCAATGGAATAAGAATAGAAAATGGAATGGAATGGAATGGAATGGAATGGAATGGAATGGAATATGCAATGGAATAAGAATAGAATATGGAATAAAATAGGAATAAGAATAGAATGGAATGGAATGGAATATGGAATGGAATGGAATGGAATATGGAATGGAATAAGAATAGAATATGGAATAAAATAGAATAGGAACAGAATAGAATAGAATATGCAATGGAAGAAGAATAGAATATGGAATAGAATAGAATAGAATAGAATAGAATAGAATAGAATAGAATAGAATAGAATAGAATAGAATAGAATAGAATAGAATAGAATATGGAATGGAATGGAATGGAATGGAATGGAATGGAATGGAATAGAATAGAATAGAATAGAATAGAATAGAATAGAATAGAATAGAATAGAATAGAATAGAATAGAATATGGAATGGAATGGAATGGAATGGAATGGAATGGAATGGAATAGAATAGAATAGAATAGAATAGAATAGAATAGAATAGAATAGAATAGAATAGAATAGAATAGAATAGAATAGAATAGAATAGAATATGGAATAAACTAAAATGGAATGGAATGGAATACAATATGCAATGGAATAAGAATAGAATATGGAATAAAATAGGAATAAGAATAGAATGGAATGGAATGGAATATGGAATGGAATGGAATATGGAATGGAATGGAATGGAATATGGAATGGAATAAGAATATGGAATAAAATAGAATAGGAACAGAATAGAATAGAATATGCAATGGAAGAAGAATAGAATATGGAATAGAATAGAATAGAATGGAATGGAATGGAATGGAATGGAATGGAATGGAATGGAATGGAATGGAATAAGAATAGAATATGGAATAAAATAGAATAGGAACAGAATAGAATAGAATATGCAATGGAAGAAGAATAGAATATGGAATAGAATAGAATAGAATGGAATGGAATGGAATGGAATGGAATGGAATGGAATGGAATGGAATGGAATGGAATGGAATGGAATATGGGATGGAATAAGAACAGAACAGAACAGAACAGAACATGCAATGGAAGAAGAATAGAATATGGAATAGAATTAGTTAGAAACCCTATACCATTTCAAACAAAAGGCTGTCCAGTCTCCTCTTAAAAAATATTTATTTGTACAAAGCCAACGAAACTCTGAAACTCCTGACACTTTTACCAAGAAGTAAGCATTCAGTGCTGCCTGTGTAAATATAGTACTGGTTTGAACAGGGATATGCCTCTTACTGTATTTTTACCGAAGTGTCATTTCGCTGTAAGCCTGCGATTCTAAGTGAATAACACAGTAGTGAAAACATGAACTCTTGTGGGTTGGAGGGCAAAGCTGACTTTTAATTGGAAAGGAAAAGGAAAAAAAACAACAACACAGAGAGAGAGAGAGAGAGAGAAAACGAAGTGAGGTGTGAACTTTGCTCAAATTAAACCCTGATATAAGCAGTCATCCTCCTTTCACTATAATTAGTTATATTGTTTTTTTATCAGCCTTTTTTTTTTTTACTTTTCGGTTTGGGCATTAATAACAAATTGCACCTTACATAACGTTCTTGTTCTATTTGTTATTCTGCTTTTTCTGAGGTCGCCCCTTAAACCCATGATTTATTACACATATTTTGGAACTGAAGTTCTGTTTTCTTGCAATCAACATCTATGACATTTAGTGGATTGCTTACTTCAGAATTATTTGCTTGGGAGGTGTCAGTTTAATCCTTGTACACAGCCCTGAGTCACTGTTATGAGAAGGGCAGCCAGTATAAGAGAGCAATTTGGTCTAGTGGTTAAGGCACCAGGCTAGAAACCCGGAGACTGGGAGTTCTAGTTCTACCTTAGGCACAAACTAGCTGGATGACTCTAAGCCAGTCCCTCTCCTCAGCCCTAGGAGAGGCAACAGTAAACCACCATTCTGAGTTCTAGTCCTGCCTTAGCCATGAAAGCCAGAGCTGAGTGACTTTGGTCCAATCACTAGGAGACTGGGAGTTATAGTCTACTTTAGGCACAAATTAGCTGGATGACTCTAAGCCGATCCCTGTCCTCAGCCCTAAGAGAGAGGCAACACTAAACCACCATTCTGAGTTCTAGTCCTGCCTTAGGCATAAAAGCCAGTTGAGTGACTTTGGCCCAATCACTAGGAGACTGGGAGTTATAGTCCTACCTTAGGCACAAACTAGCTGGATGACTCTAAGCCAGTCCCTCTCCTCAGCCCTAAGAGAGAGGCAACAGTAAACCACCATTCTGAGTTCTAGTCCTGCCTTAGGCATAAAAGCCAGTTGAGTGACTTTGGCCCAATCACTAGGAGACTGGGAGTTATAGTCCTACCTTAGGCACAAACTAGCTGGATGACTTTAAGCCAGTCCCTCTCCTCAGCCCTAAGAGAGAGGCAACAGTAAACCACCATTCTGAGTTCTAGTCCTGCCTTAGGCATGAAAGCCAGCTGAGTGACTTTGGTCCAATCACTAGGAGACTGGGAGTTATAGTCCTATCTTAGGCTGAATACCGCCACTGCAGCTGGGTGATTTTGTGTATAGGATCTCGTGCTTGGACTAGCAGACCTCAAAGGTTCCTTCCAAATCTGTTAATTTGTTATTTGGGCCAATCACCAGGAGACTGTGAGTTCTAGTCCCACTTTAGACATGAAAGCCAGCTGGGTCATTTTGAGCCAATCAGTAGGAGACTGGGAGTTATAGTCCTAATTTAGACACAAAATTCATCTGGGTGACTTTGGGCCAATCACCAGGCGACTGAGTTCTGGTCCGGCCTTAGACATCAAAGCCAGGTGGGTGACTTTGAGTCATTCACCAGGAGACTGGGAGTTATAGTTCTGCCTTAGCCATGGAAGCCATCTGGATGACTTTGGGCCAGTCATTGACTCTTAACCCCCAATTTACCATACAGAATTGTTATAGGGAAAACAGGGATAGGAAGGTGTATTGGATATCTTTGCTGAATTATTTGTGAAAATCATAAAGGCAGGATAAGAATAAATATGTTTTAATAAAGATAAAAATAAAGCCCATTTGCATAAAAAAGAACGAAACCACATTTGGGAAACAAGTGGCTTGGCCTCTCAGCCATTAGAATATAAATTGAGAGAAAACCCTATTCCTTACTAACATTGATGATGTTACCTAGTTTGGTAATGAAACAACCAAGCTCAGAGAGTACCAAGGATCCCACAGTTCCTGAGCTACAAATATTCACTCCTAACGATATCAAAGAATCCATTGTTTGGGAAGATAAAAATGTGTCTTAACAGAATTGGAAGGGACCTTGGAGGTCTTCTAGTCCAACCCCCTGCTCAGGCAGGAAACCCTGTACAATTTCAGACAAATGATTGTCTAATCTCTTCTTAAAAACTTCCAGTGCTGGAGTATCTACAACTTCTGGAGACAAGTCATTCCATTGATTAATTGTTCTAACTGCCAGGAAATTTCTCCTTAGTTCTAAGTTGCTTCTCTCCTTGAGTTTCCATCTGCTGCTTCGTAACCCTGCCTTCAGATGCTTTGGAGAATAGCTTGACTCCCTCTTCTTTGTGGCAACTCCTTAGATATCGGCTATTGTCTATCTAGGTTTGTAGAATTGGAATTCTTTATTCATAATCATAATCATAAATTTATTTGTCAAGCATATATAAGATTACAGGTAAAAGTATAAACATAATTTGAATACATGAAAAAAGTAAATAAAAAGGAATATTAAGACAAAGACGGTAGGCACGCTGGTGCACTTATGCACGCCCCTGACAGACCTCTTAGGAACAGGGTGAGGTCAACAGTAGACAGTCTAAGGTTAAAGTTTTGGGGGTTTGAGGAAGAAACCACAGAGTCAGGTAGTGCATTCCAGGCGTTGCCCACTCTGTTACTGAAGTTGTATTTTCTGCAATCGAGTTTGGAGCGGATTACCTTGCGTTTGTATCTATTATTTGCTCGTGCATTGTTGTGGTTGAAGCTGAAGTAGTCATTGACAGGAAGGACATTGTGGCAGATAATTTTATGTACTATGCTTAGGTCAGACTGAAGTTGGTGTAGTCCTAAGTTGTCTAAGTCCAAAATCTGGAGTCTGGTGGCATAAGGGATTCTATTGCGGTTAGAGGAATGGAGGACTCTTCTCGTAAAATAAGTGTGATTAGACGCACAAGGAATTTTTCCCTGGTGCATAAGCTCTCACTGTACATACAACCATAGTGATAGATCATTATCATAGTCATTGTAAAAATACATTCATCATAAAACATTAGTACAGTGTTGGTATTCAGCCGCTTCTATCTGGTTCTGCCGAACTGGTAGGGGCGACTGTGGGATGCCCTACCCGCCCACCCGCACGGACATCATGATATCCCATTTTTTCCATGTTTTCGAGGCTCTGCAAATGCACGGAAGGCCTCGCGCACGCATTTGCGAACCAGTAGGGAAGGTAAGTGAATACCAGCCTTGAGTAGATAGAACACTTAGTGATAGTCATGTACTGTTGCTATAGCAATGATTCTCCAGAACATAAGACTAAGTTCTAACTAAGTTGTTGTTTGTTAAGGAGAGATCCAACCTAGAAGTTAGGAGAAATTTTCGGACAGTGAGAACAATCGGTGGAATAGCTTGACTCTTGGAATTGTGGATGCCCCATTGCTGAAGGGTTTCAAAAAATAGACTGGACAATCCTTTGGTTGGGATGGTGTAAAGTCTCTTACCTTGAGCAGAGGGTTGGATTAGAATACCTCTAAGGTCCCTTCCAGCCTTGTGATTTCTGCTTCTTAGGGATGCCAAATATTAAATCTGGGGTGGTTTTTTGACTTGAGAAGATACATTCACCAAGGAGTAATGTTTTCTTCCTTCTAAACTCCAGATAGCTCCATAAAGCTGAAATACAAGGAATTTCTAGGTTGCTTAGAGCAGGGGTCTCCAACCTTGGCGACTTTAAGACTTGTGGACTTCAACTCCCAGAGATCCTCAGCCAGCTGGCTGAGGAACTCTGGGAATTGAAGTCCACAAGTCTTAAAGTCACCAAGGTTGGAGATCCCTGACTTAGAGGTCCCAAGGTCCTCAGAATTCATTATCCACATTCAATAGCAAACCCAACCAATTGTCAGTGCCGTGATCTCGACACTTATTCAAGCCAGAAACGAAAGGTTGGTTTCACTTTTTCTCCTTTCCTAAACGTCGCTTCGGTGAACTTTAGAAGGCCGTTAACATGGAAAAAACGTTCTCAACCACAAAAGATTGTCCTTTTTTTTTTTTTTTTGAAAGTGTGCTGTTCCCTGACCCGTAGAGATCTTGAACAGAATCTATAGCAACGAGAAGTAAACCAAATCTCAAATTTTCTTTTGTGTGTGTGTGTGTGTGTGAGAGTATTTTTTAAATATAGATTTGGCATAGATTTCGTTGCAGCAAAGCGATCGGCATTTCGGCGACGGTCTCGTGAAGCTTCCCTGCCCGAAGGGGGGCCATTATTGTCCGCGAGACGAAATACAAAATACTCTTCTATCATGCAACCTGCAGGTTTTTTATCGACCGAAGTGACAGCGGCGGAAAACACCGGAAGTCTTGTGGCTTGTTATGAGATAAAATGAATAGTACCGCCTCTTCCTTGCCGTTAATTCAATTTGTTTAGATACGAGTTGACTGTAAAGCATCGATTCTTGGCAGGGATGAATATGGATTTTTGTAAGTGGGGACAGACACGCTGAGAGGGACAGACGGAGAACGTGGCTAGGGCTGACAGAAAAGGAAGCATCGTTTGTGTTGGCTTTAACGTTCCCTGGGACTGCGCCAGAGGTGGGCATCACAAAATTTAACAACCAGTTCGCCCAGAATCGAAAATGTATGTGTATGCCTTGCGCACATGTGCGTTGCATCAAAAACATAGCAATTGCATAGGACGGGATAGCTTCTCACGGGCCATTCGCACATGCACGATGCATCAGAAACCGTATAGGGTGGGATAGCTTCGCGTCTGTCTTGCACACATGCGTGCTGCATCAGAAACATGGCTATTGTATAAGACAGAATAGCGCCAGGACGGATGGACAGGCCCACTACCGATTTATCTGAACCGGCTGAATCCCAGCCCTGGACCACACTCTGAAGACCCCTTATAGGTTGCCTTTTCATCATTATTCCTCCAGCCGTCGAACGTAGAAAGATGGGATTAACCTTGAAGTTCTCATCTAACATGCTACTGGTAGTAGGCAGCCAATGGGTTAGCTCAGCTTGCTTCCTACCATCCTCCAGAAAGTTAAGACAATCCCTGGCCTCTGCGTTCTAATTTCCCAGTCTGGTTGTTGTAGCCACAATTGTGGAAACCTTTTGGGAAAAGTGTATTTTCTAAAACTAGCTAATAACACCACTTTTTTAGGGAGTAATAAATAAAATATAATATAATATATTAATAAATACATTATATTATAAATATAATATATATAATAAATAAAATTATATAAGCGGAAAGATAATTGAATCAAGAATGTAATGCAATAGCTTTGATGAAGGATTTGCTATTAGAATAGCAGTTACAGTATAAAGAAGAAAAACGAAATACGTAGAAAAAAATGAGATATACCAAAATGATCCCCATGTCAGTTAATACTTAGCATGAATGACGCCCTTACAACGTCTTTCCATGGAGTGAACCAAGTCTTTGAGTTCTGCAGCTGTTATCATGTGAAACCAAGATTAAATGATGGCTTCTATTAATTGGGTTTTATTGCTGGGTCGCTTCTGACTAACAAGTTTCTTTGATCAGCTCCATAGATTTTCAGTTGGGTGAATGTCTGGGCTATTTCCAGGCCATTCCAGCAGTGGAGTATGATTATCTTGAAACTCCCCCCCCCCCCAAAAAAAGTGGTGTTATTAGCCATCATACTTCAAAAATACACTTTTCCCAACAGGTTTTCACAATGTTGGCCACTTCTGTACAGTTACCCCTCGACTTACTTACCCTTCCTTGGTTAACCTGCACCCTCTCTTCCGAAACTCGAGGGACCCGTGATTGCTTCATCCTCATCTCCCTTGTTCTTCCTCATGGCTCATAGGGGCTGTGCCCTCCCAATCTGTCAGCCCTCCTCCTCCTCCTGGAACCCTGGCTCCGACGGCCATGACAGAAGGTTGCAAAAGGGGATCATGTGACCCCGGGACAGTCATAAATATGAGTCAGCTTCCTACCGTCTGAATTTTGATCATGTGCCCCTCCCACCCCCACCCACCCCCCGCTCTATCCTGTCCTTTATTTCCTCTTTGTACCTCATCTCATAAAAAGAGCCGAGGTGGTGCAGTGGTTAGAGTGCTGTCTTGCCGCTAGTTCAGCTGACTGCTAGTTCAGCAGATCAGCGGATCAAATCTCACCGGCTCAAGGTTGACTCAGCCTTCCATCCTTCCGAGGTGGGTAAAATGAGGACCCAGATTGTTGGGGGCAATATGTTATTTAGTATACTGTCGATTATTGTAAACCGCCCAGAGTCCTTGGAGAGTGAGCAGCATAGAAATATGATTAATAAAAAAATAATAATAATCTCAATCGCGCAGCATAGCTGATTCCCCCCTCCCACCGCTGTTCTACTTACCGTTGCTGACTTGAAAGGTAAGCAGCTGAAATCTGTGATGGCAAACCTATGGCATGCGTAGCCATATCAGCTCAGCTCTGGTGCGCATGCGCATGCCGGCCAGCTGATTTCCGGGCCTTCTGAGCCCACCAGAAGTAGGGAAACAGGCTATTTCCTGCCTCTGAAGGGCCTGGGGGGGAGGGAGGCCCGTTTTTCTTTCTCACGCTGCTCCAGATCCTCTCTATGCACCTGGGGAGGGCGAAAACAGCCTTCCCCACCTACTCGGAGGCCCTCCGGAGGTCTGAAAGGGCCCATTTCCCAACTCCCGGTGGGACAGGAAGTGATGTTTTTTGCTGTCCCCAGCCTCCAGAGACTCCTAGAGAGGCCATTGCGTGCCAGGGGGGAGGGGGCTTGCACGCGCATGCACGGGGGGAGCACATAGAATTATGGGTGTGGGCATGCGCACACGTGAACCTCCCCCAGCCCCCCCCTCCTGGCACGCGATGGCAAAAAGGTTAGCTATCACTGTTCTAAATGCTCCATTTTCAGCGCTGCGCATGCACAAGACCCACACTCACCGAACTGGTTATTAAGTTGGCAGCATCCCACCGCTGGCTGCAGGAGGCCATTGCAGGAGGGGTCTGCAGGAAGCCGTTGCAACTGAAAATGGAGCCCGGGAGGGCCACATGTGGCCCTCCCAAGCTTTATTTTCACGGGTAGAGGCACTGCAGGCCGGTCCTTTGCTTTTTTCCAAGGCAGCCCCGCGTTCCAGATCTAAGCATTCCGGGGGCCGGATCCTCCCACGGGCCTTGAGTCCTAATGGTTTCAAACATGTACTACTAACTACAGAGATACAGGTAGTCCTCAACTTACAACGACAATGGAGCCCAAAACCTCCGTTGCTAAGCAAGACAGCTGTGAGTTTTGCAGCAGTCATTAACCATTCATAACCATTCCTTTAGTGGCCGCTTGAAGTTTCGAAGGTCTTGAAAAAATGAAATTGGATGGTTTTTCATACTTACGACCACTGCAGCATTTGGTCACATGGTTAAAATTCAGCCGCTTGGCAACGGCCATGTATTTATGACGGCTTCAGGTCCCGGAATCATGTGATCCGCTTTTGCAGCCTTCTGACACGCAAAGACAACGGGGGAAGCCAGATTCATTTAACAACCGTGTTTCTCACTCAGCAGCCGCAGTGATTCACTTAACAATCGTGGCAAGAAAGGCGATAAAATGGGGCAAAACTCAGCAACTGTCTTGCTTAGCAACAGTAATTTGGGGCTTAATTGTGGTCGTAAATTGACTGCTTTTAAGAAGAGATTGGACTGTCTGAAATCATATAGGGCAGTGATGGCTAACCTTTTTGCTGTCGCGTGCCCAAAGCGGGGGGCATGCGTGCGCGTGCCCACACCCGTAATTCAGTGTGCACAAACCTTCCATGCTACCTCCGCTTTTGGCACGCAATGGGCCCAGCTCCAAAGGCTTTCTTGGAGCCTGAGGAGGGCGAAAGTGGCCTTCCGCACCCCTCACCCATCCCCAGAGACCCTCCGGAGGCAGAAGTCCCATTTTTCGCTGTCTCCAGGCTCCAGAAGCTTTCTAGGAGCTTGGGGAGAGTGAAAACTGCCTTCCGCACCCTACTACCTACCGGAAGGCCCAAAAATCCGCTGGCCGACACGTGCATGCACGCTGGAGCAGAGGTAGGGCAAAGCTCATGTGCCCACAGATATGGCTCCGTGTGCCACCTGTGACACGTGTGCCATAGGTTCGCCATCACGGATATAGTATCTCCTGCTCGGGCAGGGGGTTGGACTAAAAAACCTCCAAGGTCCCATCCAACTCTTGTTATTCTGTTATTCTGACTGCCTGTGAAAGTGAAGCTCTGATATCCTCCACATTAAATTTCACACATCTGCTCCTTGCCTGGGAGCAGAATATTCCGTTCGTCCTAAAAAAAAAACGTTTATCCCCGACTCCATCACTCCGCTTAAGACACCATTCATAGTGACATTTGCTGATTAGAATACATGCATTTTTCTCACGGGGAGGGGCCGAGAAGCCGATTTTTCAAAGCTCGCTAAACTTAACTCAGTTCCCATGAGGAACAGAGGCTGAACCCAGCACCTGACACCCTGTCAATAAAATTCCCTGCTCCAGACAACTTAAAATGGTTTTATCATTCATCTTCCTGACAATCACCGCCCCGAAGATGGTTTCTTGGGGGGGGGGTCATCTGCAAACCGCCGTTTGCCCGGGTTGCAAAGAGCATGTCTCGTCCTACAAAACATTGGATGAATTTAGCCTTTTGCAACCATCACTTGCAGAGAGAGAGAGAGAGAGAGATACGCAGACAGAAATTTGATTTTAAAGAGAAATCTATTTTTGGCAGTCCAATCTGTCCAAACGTGAATGGCAATGGTGGGGATTATTAAATCATCTAATCCAGCTCTTTCGGCTCATGAAAAATGGCCCTGCATATCGTCTTCGACTGGCGGGTAGCCTAACCTGATTATCTTAACTGCCACAAACAAACAAAAAATAATTGAATTGTGTCACTTTCCCTTCCCCCCCCCCCCCCCGCTTTTCTTTCTGGGGGTTGGGGTGGGTCACAAAGACTTCCTAGGCCTGTATTTTTTAAAAAAAAGAATCTTTCTCCTTCTGTCGCATACATGTACATCAGTATTGGGATTCAAATCCCGGCGCTACCAGTTCGCTATTGCGAGCGTGCGGTGCTTTTGTGCATGCGCAGAAGGTTCTGCGCATGCGCAGAGCGTTTTTGATGATGTCTGGGCGGGTGGGCGGAGCCTCCCGCCATCACCGCTACCAGTTCGCCCGTACATCTTTACATGCTAATTGAACAGAGAATCCAGTGACTCAGGGATCTCTAAACTTGGTAGCTTTAAAACCTCATGGACTTCATCTCCCAGAATTCCTCAGGCAGCTATGCTGTGTTAGCTGGGGAATTCTGGGAGTTGAAGTCCACAAGTCTTAAATAGAGGTGGTATTCAGCCGGTTCGGACCAGTTCAGATGAGCCGGTAGCGGCCACTGCGGGTGGGCCCATTACGCTTCAAGTTTTTTGTCTTGCTCAAAACATACCCCTCCAAATTATTCCTCCATATTCATAGTAGCTTTCCCTTTTTTCAAGCCCCCACATAACTTTTTTTTTTTTTTGCACCATGCCTATGAAGATTCTCAGTCATCCAGGTCATGGCTGTCCCAAAAGTGCTTTTTCAAGAGGCAACTGGACTTCCTTTCTTTTTGTTTTCCCTTGAAGACGTTTTGCTTCTCATCCAAGAAGCTTCTTCAGTTCTGAGTGAATAGTGGAAGATGGAAGGATTTATATTTCTTGCGGTCATCTGGTCATTAGTGTTACCTCTGAGAATCATTGAGGCCCTTTGGAGGTTTATCTGTGCCCTCAGGGTCAGCTGAATAGCGCAAATGGCCGTGCAGCCTTCTTGGAACTGCTGTAAGGATCGTGTTGTAGACCAGCGGTCACCAACTGGTGGTCCGTGAGAAAATTTTGGTGGTCCTCAGAAAAATTATTTGCATTTTTTATATTGCACTAAATCGGGTTCCTCAAACTACAGCCCCTGGGATGGATACATGCAATGAACATGTGTGTTACTTCAGAGAGTCTCCCTCTTCAGGGGTCTTTTTGTGTGGGTCAGAGGGGGACAGAAATTCCAACATGGGGTCTGCTTCGGCCTCCTGGTGTGGGTCTTTGGGCGAAGGCTGGAGGGAAGCGCAGAAGGCTGTTCCAGTGGGACTGCATTATGGCCTGGAGCTCGCTGACCATCTCAGCCCTCTGAGCCTCCAGGTGCCAGTACTTGGCCTTGCACTCCCGCAGGTCTTCCCTCTGCTTGGAAAGCCTATGCTCCTAGTCCTCAGTGAGGTGCTTCTGCTGAGCCTCCTTCTAGACCAGATCCAATTTGAACTGAGACAACGGTTTTGCCAACTCTTTCTCGTGGTGGCTGCTTAGCTCCAACAACTGCTTCCTGTTGGGGCCCTAAGGAGCCCGGGTGGGGCGGTGAGGAGTACCTGGGAGGGGAGGGGCGAGTAGAAGCTGGGGTGGCGTCTCTCGACGTGAGTGACATCAAGTTGGCCACGCCCACCCAGTCACATGACCACCTAGCCACGCCCACCCAGCCAGTCATTAGGCAGATCATATTAGTGGTCCGCGGGATTTAAAATTATGAATTTAATGGTCCCTGAGGTCCAAAAGGTTCGGGACCCCTGTTGTAGATAGAAGATAGGTGGTGTTGTATCCCACCACGCACATACATATGCTCCCTTTGTTGGGAGAGGGCTGCTCAAGCTTGTAGATGCCCTCTTTGACTCTACTTATAAACCAGCGGTACTCTGTCCACATTCTGCGAAACATCTTAAAGGAAGGGGGGGGGAGTCCAGTTGCCTTTTGAAAAAGCACTTTTGGGGTTGTTTGCACCAAGTTTCTTCCCATCGATTCAGACAGAACTTGGACTTGTAGTGAAGGGAAGATCTAGAATGCTTTCCTGGTGCAGATCCGTTGCTTGACATGTTCTAGGAGCAAGGTGGTTAGAATGGGAGCAGGTTAGAAAACCAATTATGGCCTGTGGCTGTAATAATGGTTAGTTGATTTTATTGCATTGCATTGCATTGATTAGAAAACCAGTGCATTGCCCTATACCAGGATTCTGCAACCTTAAACACTCAAAGAGCCATTTGGACCCATTTCCCACAGAAAAGAAAACACCGGGAGCCACAAAACCCTTCCTGTGCCTGACTGTTTCTTGAGTAGCCACAAAACTCGCCTATGTAGTTGAATCAAATGTTCTGGTTTTCTTCTGAAACTTTTCTTTTGTTGGATTTATCTGTGGTTGGTCTATCGGGGTTGAAAAGCTCAATAAATCGCGTGCCAGCGGGTGTCCCACATTGGTGGTTGTGACGCACATTTTGAGTGACAGGGAGCCGCAGCAGAGGGGTAAAAGAGCCACATGCGGCTCCAGAGCCACAGGTTGCTGACCCCTGCCCTAGCGGATCACATGTGGGAACGCCTTCCAAGTACAGAAAAAATAAGATTGCATTGATTCTCAATCTTGGCAACTTCTAAGACCACTGGACTTCAACTTCCAGAATTCCCCAGCCAGCTATGCTTAAGGAATTAAGGAATTCTGGGAGTTGAAGTTCAGAGATCTTAAATTTTCCAAAAGTGATAAGCCCTTTAGATAAAGCCTCCTTTTTGGAGATTAACACACACAGAGATTTTTTAAAACCGATTGTGAGGTATAAGAAAGCAGGCAATTGTAGGTATATTTCATATAGTTGTATATTTGTCGTACGGTTTTATTCTTGTAAGGAGCAAAGAAACTGGAATGAACCAAATTGGTTTCTAATGCTTGTTCTCTTGTTTGGAACTTCATTTACAAAGAAATTTAGACCCCCATCGTTTCTGCTCTCTCTTTTGATCAAGGGGGGGGGGGGGGCGGGAGGTCAACCTTCCTTGTTCTTTGTTTTTCTTTTTTTTTTCTTCTTTTTCTTTTTGCTCCAGGGGGAAGATTTCAACCCAAGTAAGCCTCTGCAATTCCTCTAACAGCTACCCTACCGACTTTGCAGTAATTGCTTTGATAATCCATATTTAGCGTCCTGCAAAAGGCCACTTAATCGGCTTGGGAAATATCATTTGATGCTGTACATTTCATGCCGCCACAAGGAAACGGTTTAAGCTGCACTTTCCAGAGTCAAATTAGAACAGATGAAAATGCAGCTAGTTCCTTGACTTACGGCCACATTGGAGCCCAACATTTCTGTTGCTAAACGAGACGTTTGTTCAGTGAGCTTTGTCCCGTTTTACGACCTTCGTTGTGAACCATTTTAAGGGAATTCCTTCCGTTGTTAAGTTCGTAACACGGTTGTTAAGTGAATCTGACTTCCCCACTGAGTTTTGTTTGTTTAGAAAGTCACAAAAAATACAGAGTATCAGAGTTGGAAGGGACCTTAGAGGTCTTCTAGTCCAACCCCCTGCCTAGGCGGGAAACCCTGCACCACTTCAGACAAATGGTTATCCAACATCTCCTTTAAAACGTGGAGTGTTTGAGCATTCACAGCTTCTGGAGGCAAGTCGTTCCACTGATTAATTGTTCTGTCAGGAAAATTCTCCTCAGTTCTAGGTTGTTTCTCTCCTTGATTAGTTTCCACCCATTGCTTCTTGTCCTGCCCTCAGGGGCTTTGGAGAACCCAGATATGTTGAAAACTTGACAAATTTGCTTCTAAATAGTCCCTTTTGGAGGAGTAAATAAAAAACAGAATAACAGAGTTGGAAGGGACCTTGGAGGTCTTCTAGTCCAGCCCTCTGCTCAGTCACGAAACCCTATCCAGTCTCTTCCTAAAAATGTCCGGTGTTGGAGCATTCACAGCTTCTGGAGGCAAGTCGTTCCACTGACTAATTGTTCTAACTGTCAGGACTTGTTAATACTCGGATTGCTAAGCATTTTTACCTCATAATGCAGGTAGTCCTCATTTAGTGACCATAGTTGGGACTGGCAACTCAGTTAAAAAAAGTGAAATGTCCCAACTTTAAGATTTTAGTATAGGTGCTTATTCAGGAGGCAACTGGACTTTTTTTTTTTTTTTGAAGACGTTTCGCTTCTCATCCAAGAAGCTTCTTCGGCTCTGATAGGATCCTGTAAGAGCTGAAGAAGCTTCTTGGATTGGAAGCGAAACGTCTTCAAAAAGGAAAAACCAGAAAGTCCTGTTGCCTCCTGAAAAAGCACCTTTGGGACCACCGATGACTGGGAATCTCTACAGACTTCGGTTTTAGGACAGCTTTTCTTTGCTTTACGGCAGTCTGTGAAAGTTGTAATTGTCACAGCTTGTTGCAAACTTTTTTCATTATTTATTTATTTTTATTTTTTTTAATTTGATTTATATGCCGCCCTTCTCCGGAGACTCAGGGCGGCTTACAATGTGTTAAGCAATAGCCTTCATACTTTTGTATATATTTATACAAAGTCAGCTTATTGCCCCCACAAACTGGGTCCTCAATTTACCTACCTTAGAAAGGATGGGAGGCTGAGTCAACCTCGAGCCTGGTGAGATTCGAACTTACAGTAATTGCAGACAGCTGGTGTTTAATTAAAATGCTTTAGTCTGCCGAGCTATCCAGGCTCCTACTTACGATGATGAGAACTTACGTTCTCATCATCGCCCTAACTGCGAGCGGATATTAAAGGAAGCAGGCACTAAACAAGGAGAAGCGGTGGGCCCCAATTGCCAAATGATTTCATTTCATTTGGTAATGAAATCATTTGGTAATGATTTCATTACCAAAAATGGTAATGAAATCTGCACTACCATTTTTCATATGTTTTCCAGGCTGTTTGGGGGTTTTACTTTATCACTGGAAGTGGAGAAAATGTTATTCATAGTTATCGGTTTGTTCTTGGGTAGTGAGTCTGACAACGGGACAATGTACGGGGCTGAGGGAAGATTGCACAACACAATCACAACCGTGCATGCACACATACACAAAAACAGAGAGCGAATGAGAGTTTGAACACTAAATAATTAGCATTGCACACCCATGAAAAGTGTGCCACGCCTTTCCTTTCCATAAATTTGGGGAAATAAATCCTTGCCCATTCAGTTGAATGGGAACTGATATGAGAAATCACACCTAAATTATTTTCTGCAAATGGTAAGGCAGGTTGCGTCATATATCTCCAATCGGATACGGTAGAATAACTCTAAGCTTTCACTAAAGGATTCCATGTAATGTTGACTGAAAAGCATACCTGAAGGTATTTTGGGAATGCTGTAGTAAAGAAATTTACTTCCGCTCCCAACATGTATATGCATTTAGTAGAAAATCACACAAAAATACAGACATATTTTAATGTGGATTTAGAAAGAGAGAGAGAGAGAGAAGTAGAGGGAAGGAAGGAAGGGGAAAGGAAGGATGGAAGGGAAGGGGAAAGGAAGGATGGAAGGGAAAGAAAGAAGGAAGGTTGGTCAAATGAGAGGGAGAGAAGGAAGGGGAAGGGAAGGAAGGAAGGAAAGTCAAATGAGAGGAAAGGAAGGAAGAAAAAGAAGTGGCTGTAATGAAACATAAACAAATTATTAAAACATAAATAAAACCATTTGACAAGTTACTAATCTATACTTGATTACTAGCATTTGCTATTTTATATCAGCAGCAATTTGTTTTGATTTATCTACAGAAGCTGCAATGTTTTTTAAGAAGGAATTAAATATATATATATATATATATATATATATATATATATATATATATATATATATATATATATATATATATATATATATATATATATATATGTTTTCTGAGGTTTTCGCGGGTGTTTGTATGTAGGTCTTTGGTTATTCGGGTCTTCTCCCGCGTAGAATTGGAAGTATCTTGGCGACGTTTCGACAAAGTCTCATTCGTCATCTTCAGGCTGGTGTTCTCGGCTTCGTTCTTCCAGGAGCAATGAAATATATATATATATTTCCTAACGGCGTTTTCCAAAATTAAACCAAGCAAAGGTTGTTTTCATTATATATGATTTTAGCGTGCAATCCTCTTTTTATTAACCTGCTCCTCAGTGAACCCAATAAGTCTTCTATCCAAACGCAGTTGCTGTAAATAATTAAAATCAGCCACCAAAACTTTAGTTTCTGAATTTCTGTGAAAAGATGCGACCTGGATTTATGGAGAAAATTCTGTGAAATCTGCCAGATGTGAACATTGGGGCGGGGGCTTGCAAAAAAATGTGTATTTTTGCACACATGGCTAGGCTTATATGTTTTGTTCTACTTGGTGGCATGATAATCAGACTGTATCTGCAGGCAAAATATAATTTTCTAGTGACAGAAAACCTCCCAGTGGTTCTTTGTAGCTTTATATCTTTCATTTCAAAGTCATAGCTTTCTCACCTTCCTTCCTTTTGGTTGTTGTTTTTTTTTAAGGGTGAAATCGTTCTGGTGGTGTCTTTTGTTTTTCAGGTTGAGAATCAACATTGGTTAAGGCAGTTAGGTTACAAACCGGGAGAACCATGAGTTCTAGTCCTGCCTTAGGCACAAAGCTAGCTGGATGACTTGGGGTTAAATCATTAGGAGTTGCTGAGTTCTAGTCTCGCCTTTGCCAGGAAAGCCAGTTGATCGACCTGGAACCAATCACAAGGAAATTGTGAGTTCTAGTCCCACGTTAGGAACCAAAGCAGGTTGGGTGACTTTGGGCTAATCACCAGGAGACTGTGAGTTATAGTACCGCCTTAGGCCATAAGAAAAAAGTCAACTAGTGTCCTTGGGCCAATCTCCATGAGACAGTGAGTTCTACTCTCACTTTAGGGATGAAAGCTGCCTGGGTGTCTTTGGGCTTATCACCAGGAGACAGTGAGTTATAGCACTGCCTTAGCCCCCTCCTCCCCCCCCCCAAAAAGTCAGCTATAGTAGATGTCCTTGGGCCAATCTCCATGAGACAGTGAGTTCTAATCCCACTTTAGGCTTGAAAGTTGCCTGGGTGACTTTGAACCAAAAACCAGGAGACTGTGAGATCTAGTTCTCTCTTAGGCAGGAAAGCTGGCATGGTAACTTTGGGCCAATCACTAGGAGACTGTAAGATCTTGCCCCACCTTAACATAAAAGCAGGGTGTGGGTGACTTTAGGCCAATCACTAGGAGACTGTGAGTTCTAGTTCTGCCTTAGGCACGAAACCGTCTATATAACCTTGGGCCAGTCCCTATCTCTCAGCCCTGGGAAGCAGACAATAGCAAACCACTTCTGAAAAAAAACTGGAGAGATATGTTTAGAGACAGTCTGGAGTCGAGACTGACTTGAAAGCACACACAAAAAAAACAGCTTAAATTCCCATCGCTAAGCAGAATTTAAGATTATGGGGCAGCCAGGAAAATAAAAACGTTAATTTTTCATTTCGAAGAGTTTAAAATTCAGTTCAGTCAATACAAGAACATCACAGTTGGGTTGAAGCCAAGGGCTGTTTGACCAATGCAGCATTTAAGTTTCCCACAGTGACCAACCAGATGTTTCTGGAACATTCCTAAACTAGAGATGGAGACCAATGTCTCAATCATTTCTTCTTTTAGGCCGTAAATACAAATCAGGGTCAACCGTTTTAGGAGTTTGGGGGCTTTAAGCGAGAGATTTGTATCTTTAAACCTCAGATTACCTAAAACCTATTTAGAATGAGGAGGAAAATCAGTGGAGCTGTTATAGGAAAGCTCTGGGTTCGAATGTAGGCCAGTTCCATTGTAAAATATCACTAGGAGCAGAGGCCAAGTTTTATTCGACAGCATGACAGACAGTCCCAACCGTCGAAATTAGATGATGAAATTATAGCGCTTACCTTTATAGAAAAACAGCTTTCCTCAGTTCTTTCCAGGTATGGAGCCCGCCCTCTAGAGATTTCAGGGCATCCTTGACTTATGACCACAATGGAGCCCCACATGTCATTATGGTACAATGGAGTACCATAAAATTATATATCAATGGAAAGGTAATTGAATCAAGAATGCAATGCAGTAACTTTTATGAAGGATTTGCTATTAGAATAGCAGTTACAGTCAAAGAAAAAAAGTGAAACGTGTAGAAAAAATGAGAAATACAAAACTGATTCCCTGTCAGTTAATACTTAGTTGGATAAACTTTAGCATGAATTACGGCCTTACAATGTCTTCCCATGGAGTGAACCAAGTCTGTTGTGGCCCCGTCCTCTGAGCCTATCCCATTGGAGGAAGGAAGCTCTGAGCATGAGGAAGAGGAGCCAGCCAGATCTCCCAGCCCCCCCCCCCCTCTGGCACCGTCTCAGGTGCCAGCTGAAAGAGAGCAAAGTAGTGGGGAAACAGGTGTCTCAGATGAGAGTGAGGGAGAGACGTCATTCCTGGACGCATGTCAACGAAGGCGAGATAAGCGCTTGCAGCAGCTGAGGAGACGTGCGAGGGAATAGACCTGAGTCACTGGACTTGAGTCACAGGACCAATGAGTCACTGGACCACACCCCAGAGACTATATAAGAGAGGGTGGTGGTCAATGATCCCTGTGACGAACAATAACTCAATCTGGTAGTCATTGGAGCTAAAAGAACGGATTTTGGCAAAGCTACGTATGTGATTTTCTTTCTGTGAACAATTAAAGCACTTGGCAAACGGTGTGCATATCGCTGCCAAGTTGGAGATAAGAACTGTGGTGTGTGCCAAGTGCTTCTTTAACCCTCGACTGGCTGTGTTTTTGTGGGTGTATGTAGAGGGGGACAGATCAAAGTCTTTGAGTTCTGCAGCTGTTATGATGTGAAACCAAGATTGAATGATGGCTTCTATTAACTGGGTTTTATTGCTGGGACGTTTCTGACTAACAAGTTTATTTCATCGACTCCATAAATTTTCAATGGGGGGAAGCTCTGGGCTATTCCCAGGCCATTCCAGCAGTGGAATAGGATTATCTTCAAACTCCTCAAAAAAAAGTGGTGTTCGTAGCCATCAAATTTCAAAAATACACTTTTTCCCAAAAGGTTTCCACAATTTTGGCTACTACTGTATCACTTCCAATAGCCTCACGAGCCTGATTAAGGGGAGTTCTGGGAACTGTAGCCCACTATCTGTTTGAAGAACATAAGAAATGGGGAGACTGATATTTGCCACTCCCATATTATTTCCTTCAGAGCCAGGTGCTCATTAACAGGTATTTGCGGTCTCTGCAAATAACAAGCGAAAGGTTTTGCAATAAACCAGCATCTGTTTATTTCCCGGGGAAAAAAAATCCAATCTGCGTGGTCTCCTCCGCAGGATCAGGGCTTCTGTGGCTAAACATTGAGACAATTATACTATTTCCACTTCAGCGGTCCTTTACATATTCAATAAGTTGTCTGAACATTAAGTTAATGAATCCTCAGGATGTCTCTGCGTGACAGGTGAGTTTCTCTAATCCCGAGATAAATGCCAAGAGATTAATAAAAGAGAATACGGGCCTTATTCATGTCAGGCAATCAGAAACCTGGTTTTCAATCTATTATTCCAATTCCCGGAGCGATTAAAGCGGTTGAATTAAGGTCGGAGAGGAAGGAAAACGTGGAATTTTGGTTAAGAAAACACGTGGGATGGAGAGAAAAAGATGCCAATCGGCTCTTAGGATCTTACGTTCCACTTGGTTTATTTATTTATTCATTTATTTAGATCAAAGAATTTCAAACTTGGCGGCTTTAAGACTTGTGGACTTCAACTCCCAGAATTCTCCAGCCAGCTAATTCTCCAGCTAATTCTGGGACTTGAAGTCCACAAGTCTTAAAGCCGCCAAGTTTGGGGATCCCTGATTTAGATCTTCCCTTTATTGCAGTTCTTGCAAGTCTTCATTTAGTGACCGTTACTTACAACAGTTCGTTTAGTGACCGTTGGAAGTTATAACGGCACTACAAAAAGCGACAGGATCATTTTCCCCATTCACGGCTGTTGCAGAAACCCCCATGGTCACGTGATCCAAATTCGGACGCTGGGAAACCGACTCACATTTATGACGGTTGCTAAATGGGACAGTTGACAGTCAAGGAGTAACTGTAATCCATCTGGGCCTAACCAGATGTACAGATAATCTTCAATTTACAACTATTTGCTTAGTGACCACTCAAAGTTATAGTGGACTGAAAAAAGTGGCTTACGACCGTTTTTCACACTTACGACCATTTGCAGCATCCTCATGGTCATATGATCAAAATTTGGACGCTTGGCCACTGCTTCATATTTTTTCCGACCTTCTGACAAGTAATGTCAATAGGGAAGCCAGATTTTCACTTAACGGCCAGGTTACTAACATAACAACTGCAGGGGTTCCCTTAGCAACTGTGGCAAGGATGGTTGTAAAATGGGGCAAAACTCACTTAAGAACTTTCTCACTTAACAGAAAGGTTGGGCTCAATTGTGGTTGTAAGTCAAGGACTATCTGTATCTTTTTACAAAGAACTCAAGGCGGCGAGCGAATAGAATAGAATAGAATAGAATAGAATAGAATAGAATAGAATAGAATAGAATAGAATAGAATAGAATAGAATAGAATAGAACAGAACAGAACAGAACAGAACAGAACAGAACAGAACAGAACAGAACAGAATAGAAAATATGGAATGGAGTGGAATGGAATAGAATAGAACAGAATAGAACAGAATAGAACAGAATAGAACAGAATAGAATAGAACAGAATAGAAAATATGGAATGGAGTGGAATGGAATGGAATGGAATGGAATAGAATAGAATAGAATAGAATAGAATAGAATAGAATAGAATAGAATAGAATAGAATAGAATAGAATAGAATAGAATAGAATAGAATAGAAAATATGGAATGGAGTGGAATGGAATAGAATAGAATAAGAATAGAATAGAATAGAATAGAATAGAATAGAATAGAATAGAATAGAATAGAATAGAATAGAATAGAATAGAATAGAATAGAATAGAATAGAATAGAATAGAATAGAAAATATGGAATGGAGTGGAATGGAATGGAATAGAATAGAATAGAATAGAATAGAATAGAATAGAATAGAATAGAATAGAATAGAATAGAATAGAATAGAATAGAATAGAATAGAATAGAATAGAAAATATGGAATGGAGTGGAATGGAATAGAATAGAATAGAATAGAATAGAATAGAATAGAATAGAATAGAATAGAATAGAATAGAATAGAATAGAATAGAATAGAATAGATAATATGGAATGGAATGGAATCGAATCGAATAGAATAAGAATAGAATAGAATAGAATAGAATAGAATAGAATAGAATAGAATAGAATAGAATAGAATAGAATAGAATAGAATAGAATAGAAAAAATGGAATGGAATGGAATGGAATGGAATTCCATATTTTCTATTCTATTCTATTCTATTCTATTCTATTCTATTCTTCCAATAGCCTCAACCCCCTGATTAAGGGGAATTCTGGGAACTGCAGTCCAATATCCGTTTGAAGAACTACGGGCTGAGAAGAAAGGGGGAGACCAAGGTTTGCCACAGATCCATATTAATTCCTTCAGAGCCAGGTGCTCATTAACGGGAAGCAGGTTTCAATATGCGCTAAAAGATTTCCCAGCTTTTCTCTCTCCTATTTTATTTTATTTTTTTTAATGAGCTTTATGGGATTTCAGCACGAGGCCCAAAGTAGCAAGGGAAGGCTCGTAATTAGTTTCAATTAGACGAAGTTCCTATGCATTACGGCTATTCGACGAACGGCAAAAGAAAAAAAAAAACCCCTACTAAACAGATACAAATCACCAGTTTTGTTCCATTTATTATTATACTTATTTTCTTCTTAATTAGCGCTGATTGGCTTATGATCCTAATTAATGCAAAGGAAACTTGAGTGGGATACAATGGTTTTAGAGAAGATGCCAGCGCCTACAACTGCTAAATTATTGCTAATTGTTATTTACACGGGGACAGGAAGACGAAGGAATGCGAATGCGGTGTCTAATTAGCATTTAAGATATGGTTTCCATTTGGAAACTCAACTAAAGCAACTAGGATAAAATTGTCCCCATAGAGGGTATCATTGGTCATGTTTCTCTGATTTAAAATAATAATTTTTTTTAAAAAAAAAAGTACTTAATTGGAAATTAGAAATTACTTAGTATTTTTTAAAGCTTATAGTAGTGGCCAAAATTATGTAAACCTCTTAGGAAAAGTGTATTTTTGAGGTTTGATGGCTAATAACACCACTTTTGGGGGGGGGGGGAGTTTGAAGATAATCATACTCCACTGCTGGAATGGCCTGGGAATAGCCCAGATCTTAACCCAATTGAAAATCTATGGAGCCAACTAAAGAAACTTGTTAGTCAGAAGTGACCCAGCAATAAAACCAAATTAATAGAAGCCATCATTCAATCTTGGTTTCACATGATAACAACTACAGACCTAAAAAATATAATTCACTCCAAGGGAAGATGTTGTAAGGCCTTAATTCATGCTAAAGGTTACCAAACTAAGTATTAGTTATTAGTTAGGGATCATTTTTGTATATCTCATTTTTTCTACGTGTTTCACTTTTCTTGTTTATACTGTAACTGCTATTCTAATAGCAAATCCTTCATAGAAGTTACTGCATTACATTCTTGATTAAATTATATTTCCATTGATATATGATTTTATGGTACTACTGCAAAAAATACTGGTGCTATTAGCTACTTTTAGAAAATACACTTTTCCCAAAAGGTTTCCACAATTCTGGCCACTACTGTAGATCTGATTTTTTTTTTAATTTGATTTATATGCCGCCCTTCTCCGGAGACTTACAATGGCGGCTTACAATGCGTTAAGCAATTTAAGTAATATCAGGCTTATAGGAGACGATATAAAGTCCTTTTAGTCCACACCAATTTTCCAAATTCCCTTTTTTTAAGGGAAAATAAAGGAAGGTGGAGATGAGATATCCCCATAATCTTCTTCAAATGTCTAAAAGGTTGACTGAGAGAACAAAATTGAGAGCTGTTCCCCTCGTTCTGAAGGTGAGGACACAAAATAGGTTGAATTTATAAAAACGTCCTTAATACAGGAAGTCCTCAACTTACGACCACAACCGAGTCCAAATTTTCTAAACGCAACTGTTGTTAAGTGAGTTTTGATCCATTTTATAACCTTTCTTATCACAATTGTTGACCTGAATCACTGCGATTATTAATTTAATAACACGGTTGTTAAGTGAATCTGGCTTTTCCATTGACTTTATTCGTCAGGAGGTCGCAAAATGGGATCACACTGCAACCATCATAAATATGAACCAGTTGCCAAGTGTCTAAATTTGGATCACATAACCATGGGGATACTGCAAATGTCATAACCATGAAAAATGGCCAAAAGTCCCTTTTTTCAATGCTGATGTGTGTAACTTCGAACGGTCACTAAATGAATAGTTGTAAATTGAAAACTACCTGTAGTAAGTATAATTCAACAGTAGAACCATTGGCCCAGAGAGATGATCAGCTCCAGCTGTTGAACGTCTTCAGAAAGAGGCCAGCTTATCAATTCTCCAAAATATTTTAATTTGGAACCAACAGAAGAGAATATTGGTAGTTCAGGGTTGAACTGTGGGGACCTTGGTGCTCTCTGAGTTTAGTTGCAGATGTTTCATTACCCAACTAGGTAACATCATCAGTGCTACCAGTAGAAGGGAGTAGGGTTTGTGGCAAGGGTGAAATCCAGCAGGTTCTGACAGGTTCTGGAGAACCAGTAGCGGAAATTTTGAGTAGTTCGGAGAACTGGCAAATACCACCTCTGGTGGAACGGAGATTTTGCAATATCCTTCCCCCAGGAGGGAATGGAATGGAGATTTTGCAATATCCTTCTCCCAGGAGGGGAGGGAATGGAGATTTTGCAGTATCCTTCCCCCAGGAGGGAATGGAGATTTTGCAATATCCTTCTCCCAGGAGTGGGGAAAGAATGGAGATTTTGCAGTATCCTTCCCCCAGGACGGGAGGGAATGGAGATTTTGCAATATCCTTCCCCCAGGAGGGAAGGGAATGGAGATTTTGCAGTATCCTTCTCCCAGGAGTGGGGAAAGAATGGAGATTTTGCAATATCCTTCTCCCAGGAGTGGGGAAAGAATGGAGATTTTGCAGTATCCTTCCCCCAGGAGGGGTGGGAATGGAGATTTTGCAGTATCCTTCCCCCAGGAGGGGAGGGAATGGAGATTTTGCAATATCCTTCTCCCAGGAGTGGGGAGGGAATGGAGATTCTGCAGTATCCTTCTCCCAGGAGTAGGGAGAGAATGGGGATTTTGCAGTATCCTTCCCCCAGGAGGGGAGGGAATGGAGATTTTGCAGTATCCTTCCCCCAGGAGTGGGGAGGGAATGGAGATTCTGCAGTATCCTTCTCCCAGGAGTAGGGAGAGAATGGAGATTTTGCAGTATCCTTCCCCCAGGAGTGGGGAGGGAATGGAGATTTTGCAATATCCTTCTCCCAGGAGTAGGGAGGGAATGGAGATTTTGCAGTATCCTTCCCCTGCCACACCCACCAAGCCACACCCACAGAACCAGTAGTAAAAAAATTTGGATTTCACTACTGGTTTGTGGAGAGGAAAAGGAAGAGGACCGCGGGGTCCTTGGTGCTCTGTGAGCTTGGTTCTTTTCTTGCATTACCTTTCCTTTCATTACCCAACCAGGTAACATCATCAGTGTTACCGGTAGAAAGGAGTGAAGTTTCTGGGGAGGAGGAAGAGGAGGACTGTGGGAACCTGGGTGCTCTCTGAGCTTGGTTGTTTTCTTACAAACGTTTCACTATCCTACTAGGTAGCATCATCAGTGCAAGAAGGGAGTGGGGCTTGTGGAGAGGAGGAGGAGGAGGACTTGTGGGGTCCTTGGTGATTTTGAGAGTGGCGGTTCATTCTCCGAGCTTGTGGGTTGGTTTCTTAACGTTTCATTACCAGGCTAGGTAACATCTTCAGCGGAGTTTAGTGGGGGGATGTCAGTGTTAGCGTTCTTCTGTTTATAAGTGGTGGTTTTCTTGCTGACGTTTCATTACCAAACTAGATAACATCATCAGTGCAGCACTGATGATATTCTGCTGTATCGAAGCTATATCTAAGGAGTTGCTTTTTTTTTTTTTTAAGAAAAAGATTGATTTGTCAGCTTGATGACATTCAATGATTTCCCGCCTCTGTTACATCACGGAAATGTCGGTTTAGAGTTATTTTAACAGACTCGAGTCAAAACGTCAATGTGCTGAAATCGGTTGTGTTTTTCAATTACAGATCTGGGGCTGAGCATTAATTTCATTTGGAAAAATACTCAGATTTCATGGGGAGGGCCACTTTCCTTGTGAGGCAATTCTATTCCCCGGTTGCTGCTGCTTTTCCTAGATAATAACTCTTCAACATCTATATGAAGCCGCTGGGTGAGATCATTCGTGGTTTCGGGGTGAGGTATCATCAATATGTTGATGATACCCAGTTATATATCGCCACCCTGGGCCACCCCGGGGATGCCCTTTCCGTGATGTCCCGCTGCCTGGAGGCGGTATGGGCCTGGATGGGTAGGAACAGGCTAAGACTCAACCCCTCCAAGACTGAGTGGTTATGGATGCCAGCATCTCGTGCTCTAGAAGTCCCATCAGTTTCGATGGTGGAGGGGGGAAGGCTTCCTCCAATCGAGAGGGCCTGCAATTTAGGTGTCCTCCTGGATTCCCGGCTGTCTTTGGAGGATCATCTTACGGACGTGATCGGGGGGGGGGGGGGCTCTCGCTCAGGTTCACCTGGTGCGCCAGTTGCGCCCTTCTCTAGACCGAGATGCCCTTTGCACGGTCACTCATACCCTGGTTACTTCTCGCTTGGATTCCTGCAACTCCCTCTACATGGGGCTGCCCTTGAGGTGCATCCGGAGGTTCCAGCTGGTCCAGAATGCGGCCACACGGGTGGTTATGGGAGCTCCCCATTACTCCCGTGTAACACCTCTCCTACGCGAGTTGCACTGGCTACCAGTGGTCCTCCGAATTCACTTCAAGGGGCTGGTACTTACCTTTAAAGCCCTACATGGCTTAGGTCCGGGGTATTTGCAGGACCATCTCCTGCCCGCCTCCCACCGTCCCGTCCGCTCACACAGGACTGCCCTCCTCCAGGTACCATCAGCCAGACATTATCGGCTGGCGACGTCCAGGAGTAGAGCGTTCTCTGTAGGCGCTTCTATCCTCTGGAATGAGTAACCCACCAAGCTTCGGACGGCGCCTGATCTCCGCTCCTTCCGTCGGGACTTAAAGACTTGGCTGTTTCAACGAATGGGTTGACCCTGATCCTTGGGTTTTATTATTTTATTGTTGTTGTTTTAATTGGGTTTTATTATGTTCCTTTTATTATTGTATGTTTTAACATCTGTTCGCTGCCCTGAGACCTTAGGGAGAAGGGCAGCATATAAATTTTATCAACTGCAGTGATTCATTTAACGACTGCGGCCAGAAAGGTCGTAAAATAGGACAAAACTCACTTAACAAATGTGTCACTTAACCTAACAAATTTTGGGCTCATTTGTGGTCATAAGTCGAGTTCATTCAGGGCAGCGAGCAATGTTTCCAGGTAGTCCTATTCCTTTAGCAACCATTCAAAGTTACCACAGTGCTAAGAAGAGTAACTTATGACTGGTCCTCGCACTTACAGCTATAGTAATTTTGGACTCGATTGTGGTCGGACGTCAAGGACTACCTGTAATGCCGGGGAATGGAATGGAATGGAATTCTTTATTGGCCAAGTGTGAATGGACACACAAGGAATTTGTCTTTGGTGTATGTGCTCTCAGTGTACATAAGGAGAATAAAATTCATTCATCGAGAATAAAAAGATACAACACGTAGTAATAGTCAAGGTTACTATTAAGCTATCGAATTGTACTAGGAAACAAATAAAAACAATATAATTAAAAGATACAAGCAGCATGGTTATAGTAATAAGTGGGAAGAGATAGATACTAGTAAGGAAGAGAAGAATAATAGTAATACAGTCTTAGTAAATAATTTGACAGTGTTGTGGGAATTAGTTGTTAAGCAGAGCAATGGCATTCGGTGGGAAAAACTGTCCTTGTGTCTAGTTGTTCTGGTGTACAATGCCCTATAGCGTCTTTTTGAGGGTGGAAGTTGAAACAAATTATGTCCAGGATGCAAGGGGTCTGTAAATATTTTCACAGAAGGTAAAAAAAAGAACACTTGGCTAATTTAAATCAATTCAGGTCTCCAGAGTTAGATTAATTACATCCTCAGGTACTGGGGGAACTAGCAGAGGTGATCTCAGAACCGTTAAGTATAGTCTTGGAGAGTAATTGGAGAACTAGTAAGCTCCCAATAGATCGGACGAGATTGTTGTTCCTGCCTTCAAAAAAAACTGGAGAAGAACTCATCATCTCAACGCCCCTACTCAAAGTCCTTGAACACATTATTAAGCAGCATATTTCTGAGTTCTCAGTAATGCAATAATTAATATCCTGTTTCCCCGAAAATAAGACCCAACCGGAAAAAAAAAATCCTAGCATGATTTTTCAGGATGCTCGTAATATAAACCCTGCCCCCCAAATAAGCCCCAGTTAAGATTGTCAGCCAGGTGGATGCATTTAGTATTTCCCCCCACCCCTCCCCAAATAAGATCTAACCAGAAAATAAACCCTAATATGTTTTTTGGAGCAAAAATTAATATAGGATCCAGTCTTATTTTTGGGTAAACAACTAGGAACCTGCACGTTCTTTTTTTCTTTTTTTCTTTTATAATGCCAGTCTGTCCTTGATAACCTTACCAGCTTAATAGATAGAGGGAGTCCCATAGACATAATATATCTTGACTCAGTAAAGCATTCAGCGAAGTTTCTCATGATACCTTCATTAATAAAATGGGGGAAAAAATATGGGCAAGAAGATTTAATCTTCCTGGATTTATAATGGGCTGAATGTTCATACACAGAGAATGTAGGTCGTCTTCAACTTACGACCACAGTTGGGATCAGAATTTCCGAGGGTTTGCAAGGCAGTTGTTAAGTGAGTCACATCCGATTTTTATGAATTTTTCTGCCAAGGTTGTTAAGCCAGTCACTGTGTTATTAAGTGAATCATGTAGTCTTTAAGCGAATCCATCTAAGTGCCTTTGGCCAGTCATCAGGAAACTTGACTTCTAGTCCCACCTTAGGCATGAAAGCCATCTGAGTGACTTTGGAACAATCTGTGGGAGACTGTGAGTTCTAGTACTACTTTAGGAATGACAGCCAACTAGATGATTTTGGGGCCAATCCCCAGGAGACTGTGAATTCTAGTCCTCCTTGAGGCATGACAGCCATCTGGGTGATTTTGGGCCAATCACCAGGAGACTGTGAATTCTAGTCCTCCTTGAGGCATGACAGCCAGCTGGGTGATTTGGGCAAATTACCAGGAGACTGTGAATTCTAGTCCTCCTTGAGGCATGACAGCGAGCTGGGTGATTTTGGGCCAATCACCAGGAGACTGTGAATTCTAGTCCTCCTTGAGGCATGACAGCCAGCTGGGTGATTTTGGGCCAATTACCAGGAGACTGTGAATTCTAGTCCTCCTTGAGGCATGACAGCCAGCTGGGTGATTTGGGCCAATTACCAGGAGACTGTGAATTCTAGTCCTCCTTGAGGCATGACAGCCAGCTGGGTGATTTGGGCCAATTACCAGGAGACTGTGAATCCTAGTCCTCCTTGAGGCATGACAGCCATCTGGGTGATTTTGGGCCAATCACCAGGAGACTGTGAATTCTAGTCCTCCTTGAGGCATGACAGCCATCTGGGTGATTTTGGGCCAATCACCAGGAGACTGTGAATTCTAGTCCTCCTTGAGGCATGACAGCCAGCTGGGTGATTTTGGGCCAGTCACCAGGAGACTGAATTCTAGTCCTCTTTGAGGCATGACAGCCATCTGGGTGATTTTGGGCCAATTACCAGGAGACTGTGAATTCTAGTCCCCCTTGCGGCATGACAGCCAGCTGGGTGATTTTGGGCCAATCACCAGGAGACTGTGAATTCTAGTCCTCTTTGAGGCATGACAGCCATCTGGGTGATTTTGGGCCAATTACCAGGAGACTGTGAATTCTAGTCCCCCTTGAGGCATGACAGCCATCTGGGTGATTTTGGGCCAATTACCAGGAGACTGTGAATTCTAGTCCCCCTTGAGGCATGACAGCCATCTGGGTGATTTTGGGCCAATTACCAGGAGACTGTGAATTCTAGTCCCCCTTGCGGCATGACAGCCAGCTGGGTGATTTTGGGCCAATCACCAGGAGACTGTGAGTCCTGGTACTGCCTTAGACATGCCACCCAACTGGATGACTGGATCAGTCCTTCTTTCTCACCCCAACCCATTTCACAAGGCTGTTTTTATGGGGAAAGGGAAGAGGAAAGAGATGTATTATGAATGTTCACCACCTTGAGTTACTTATAAAGTAATAAAGGCAGGATTTTAAAAAATCTAATAATTAAACGTCAAATGGTTGTAAATCAAGGACCACCTCTACTCCTAAATGGCTCCACATCAGTTTGAAGAGTAAGAAGGAGTAGTCCTAGTCCTTTATAAAGGTAAAGATTCCCCTCGCACATATGTGCTAGTCGTTCGTGACTCTAGAGGGCAGTGCTCATCTCCGTTCCAAAGCCGAAGAGCCAGCGCTGTCCAAAGACGTCTCCGTGGTCATGTGGCCGGCATGACTAAACGCCAAAGGCGCACGGAACGCTGTTCCCTTCCCACCAAAGGGGCTCCCTCTTTTTCTACTTGCATTTTTGACGTGCTTTCGAACTGCTAGGTTAGCAGAAGCTGGGACAAGTAATGGGAGCTCACCCCATTACGCGGCACTAGGGATTCGAACCGCCGAACTCCCGACCTTTCAATCGACAAGCTCAGCGTCTTAGCCATTGAGCCACTATGCCTCCCTTATACTGTCAACGTTTATTTTATAATATAATATAAGTCCCTTATACTGGTCAACATTTGGATCAGGGGCTGCATGAAATGATTGTGCTCCTGATTACCAGTTTACCAGTTTACCTAAATCAAAGGGGAGTTTTAGATGTTTGGATAAGAAAGAGAAGCTTCACAGAGTCTGAGCTAAGGCTCGCAATTTAGTCTTGATAGGGTTTAATTTGTGCCTGTCACCATGATGTGAAAAAGAGGTTGAGACTCTGGAAAAAGTGCAGAGAAGAGCAACAAAGATGATTAGGGGACTGGAGCAGGGGTGAAATCCAGCAGTTTCTGACAGGTTCTGGAGAACCGATAGCGGAAATTTTGAGCAGTTCGGAGAACCGGCAAATACCACCTCTGGCTGGCCCCAGAGTGGGGTGGGAATGGAGATTTTGCAATATCCTCCCCTCCAGGAGTGGGAAGGAAATGGGGATTTGCAGTATCCTTCTCCTGGAGCAGGGTGGGAATGGAGATTTTGCAGTATCCTTCCCCTGCCAGGCCCACCAAGCCATGCCCACAGATCTGGCAGTAAAAAAAAGTTGGATTTCACCACTGGACTGGAGGCTAGAACATACGGAGAATGGAGCGATGTGATAGCAATCAACCAATATTTGAAGGGCTGCCCCAAAGAAGAGACAGTCAACCTATAAAAGGGCCCGGTGGCTTAGCAGACTAAAGCATTGTGATTAACACCAGCTGTCTGCCATTACTGTAAGTTCGAATCTCACCAGGCTCAAGGTTGACTCAGCCTTCCATCCTTTCTAAGGTAGGTGAAATGAGGACCCAGTTTGTGGGGGCAATAAGCTGACTTTGTATAAAATATACAAAAGTATGAAGGCTATCGCTTAACTCATTGTAAGCTGCCCTGAGTCTTCGGAGAAGGGCGGCATATAAATCAAATTTTTTAAAAAAAACTTATTTTCCAAAGCACCAGAAGGCAGGAAACTAATATGGAAAGGAATCAGGGAGAGAAGCAACCTAGAACTAGGGAGAAATTTCCTCACAATTAGAACAATTAGAACGACTTGCCTCCAGAAGTTGTGAGGGCTCCATCAATGGAGGCTTTCAAGAAGAGACTCGACATCCATTTGTCTGAAATGGTAGAGGGTTTCCTGTCTGGGCTGGGGGTTGGACTAGAAGACCTCCAAGGTCCCTTCCAACTCTTGTTATTCTTGTTTAGGCTCCTTGAAGGTAATTCGCAGCCTCGACAGCATAAGAAAGGCTGTTGCAGAATAACTGTGGTGTGGTTAGTCTAAAGTGTACAGACAAGGAGGGGAGAGAAGGATAATCTGTCACAGCCCCAGCCGTTCTACCTGCATTAAAAATGGGGGTGAGAGATGTAGTTAGGATAATTATAATAGTGTTCTTAATTATAATGACTATCAATGGTTTTTTTTAATATTGTTTAAATATATTAATGTTTGGTTCTTTGTTTGTTTTTTTTTACTTTTTTTCCCTCTTTCCTTCTCTCTCTTTCTCTTCCTCTTTCGAAATTTGTTTAACTGAGAATTTGAATACTTAATAATCTTTTTCTTTTTCCCTTGTTCTAAGTTTTTTTTTTTTAACTTGTAGCGGAAGTCAGGGGGGGGTTAGGGAGGGGAGGGGTTGGGGTTGAGGGAGGATGGGAGAGGGTGGGTAGGGGGACTGGGGAGGGGGGGTGAAAATGGAAAAATTTTTTGTATTGTAAAACTTTTTCAATAAAAAAAAAAAATGGGGGTGAGAGGGGCAGTTTAAATGCCCGGATTTCCCCAGCTCCACCGAGACCAGTTCTTAAATTCGGAAACAATTCCAAATAGAAAAAATGCTATTTTGCAAAGGGCAATTCTCTTTTTATTCTTCTTTTTTTTTTCCTGGGTTGTTCTGCTCTTTTGTTTCCTCGCATGAGCAAAAAAAAAAAAAAAAGGAAAAATGGAAAAAAGAAAAAAAGAAAAAAAAAACAGGATCCAGCAGGATTGGCGAAGAAAATTCCCCATTCTCCTAAAGACAAGCTTCTGATTCCAATTATTTCCTAGTTGGGAACCTCTGCAGCAGACGAACAATCCCTGCCGTTTGCAAAATATATATATATATATATATAAACCACCTCTCTAATCTGGTGGCATTTCGTTTTGATTTTTTGCAGAGTCCTTGTTATTCCTGGGTGGAGAGGGATGGAGGGCTGAGGTGGGGAGGGGGGAGATTTAGCTTCATGCCCTGGTTTTAATGAAAACGAGGAGACATTTCACGAGCGGTTTCATCCCCGGGTGAGTTTAACCTCCACCAACCTGCATTATCCACCTTTTTCATTGATGTGAACAAAGCATAAAGGTTTTCCACCGTGGCTGCCAGATTTTTAAAGGGGTAGGTGGCTCCCCTCACGTCCCCTCCCTTCACATTCGTCGCTCCGGCGTGCATCCTGCTTCTCACATGTTGAACGTGGAGGGGTAAAACAAAAATTCACCCCTGGATCAATCATTTTTTACGATGATGAAGTGATGATCATTTTAAGTTGAAGAGCATGGAATAAACCTGGCAGGAAGAGAGCAATAAGACTTCTCAGCCCTACTATAGGGGAAGGGACCAGGGGTGGGTTTCACATATTTTTACCAACAGTTCACCGCTCGTGCACATACTTGCTTTGCGTGCACCAATGGTGGGTTGCTTCCAGTTCGCCCGGCTCCTCCCACCCGCCCGGACGTCATCAAATACACTCTGGTATTCAGAAGCTTCTGCGCATTCACAGAAGTGACACGCGAGCGAGCGAACTGGTAGCAAAGGTAAATGAAATGCACCACTGGCACGCATGCACATCCGCCCGGCCTTCCACACATGCACTTTGCTTGTGTACGCGCCGTCTGCGCCCGGCCTCGAAAACATGACTAAATAGAACAGCATAGTGCGATCGCTGCTACCGGTTCAGCTGAACCGGCTGAATACCGCCACTGGAAGGGAGGGTATTGCTGACAATAGGACAGTACAGGTGGTCCTTGACTTATAACAGTTCATTTAGTGACCGTTCAAACTTACAACAGCACTGAAAACAGTGACTTGTGACCATGATCCCCATGGTCATGTCATTAAAATTCAGAAACTTGGCAACTGACTCATATTTATAACAGTTGCAGTGTCCCGGGGGTCACTTTTTTTTTTTAATTTGATTTATATGCCACCCTTCTCCGGAGACTCAGGACAGCTTACAATGCGTTAAGCAATAGCCTTCATACTTTTGTATATTTATACAAAGTCAGCTTATTGCCCCCACAAACTGGGTCCTCATTTGACCTACCTTAGAAAGGATGGAAGGCTGAGTCAACCTTGAGCCTGGTGAGATTCGAACTTACAGTAATTGCAGGCAGCTGAATGTTAGTAACAGGCTATTAATCTGCTGCGCCACCAGCTCCCCTTTTGCAACCTTCTGACAAGCAAAGTGAATGGGGAAGGCAGATTCACTTCACAACCCGGTTACTCATAGAATAGAATAGGATAGGAGTTAGAATTCTTTATTGGCCAAGTGTGATTGGACACACAAGGAATTTGTCTTGGTGCAAATGCTCTCAGTGTACATAAAAGAAAAGATACCTTCATCAAGCATCATAAGGTACAACACTTAATGATAGTCATAGGGAGCAAATAAGCAATCAAATCATACTAGGAAACAATCAATATAAATCGTAAGGATACCAGCAACAAGGTTACAGTCATACAATCGTAAGTGGGAGGAGATGGGTGATAGAAACGATGAGGATTAATAGTAATAGTAATGCAGACTTAGTGAATAGTTTGACAGTGTTGAGGGAATTATTTGTTCAGCAGACTGATGGCATTTGGGAAAAAAACTGTCCTTGTGTCTAGTTGTTCTGGTGTGTATAGCGTCGTTTTGATTCACTTAACAAATGCCTCACTTAGCAACCAAGATTTTGGGCTCCTTTGTTGTCGTAAGTCGAGGACTGCCTGTAGCTCCTTGCCAGCACTTACCACAGATCTGTTTTCTTTTTCCTTGTTGGCATTCATCCAGGTCTCCATGGCAATTCAGTTTAAGGCGAAATCAGTCATTTTCAGGAAACTGATTCGTGACACCTATTTTTACAACCTTTTTAGCTGCAGGCCATACTTGACCTGAATAACAGAGTTTGAAGGGATCTTGGAGGTCATCTAGTCCAACCCCCCTGCTTTATCATTCTGGATAAATGGCTGTCCAGTCTCTTCTTAAAAACCTCCAGTGACGATGCACCCACAACTTCTGGAGGCAAGTTGTTCCACTGGTAAATTGTCCTCGCTGTCAAGAAATTTCTCCTTAGTTCTAGGTTGTATCTCTCCTTGATTATTTTCCATCCTTTGCTTCTTGTCCTGCCTACTATTTTGACTTTTCTTGCCACAGTTGTAAAGTGGATCCCTGCAGCTGTTCAGTTAGTAACCCGGTTGTTAAGTGAATCTGGTTTCCTCATCGACTTTGCTTGTCAGAAGGTCGCAAAAGGGAATCGTATGACCCCGGGACACTGCGACCGTCATAAATATGAACCAGTTGCCGAGTGTCCTCTTAATTTTGATCACGTGACCATGGGGATGCTGCAACGGTCGTAAGTGAAAACAGTCATAAGTCATTTTTTCCAGTTTAGTTTAGTTTAGTTTATTGGATTTATATACCGCCCTCCCCCCGAAGAACTCAGGGCGGTGAACAGCCACAAAATAAAACACATAAAATACAAAATTTAAAAGCAGAATAAAATCGAATTAAATAATTTGGCCCGAGACAGATTTTAAAAACCCAATAATTTAAAAGAGATCAAAATATACATTTTAAAAAGATAAAAGGGGAAGAGATTTAGGCCAGGCCAGCCTGATGGAATAAAAAAATCTTGAGAGCATGACGGAAGGTGCGCAGATCCGGGATCCTCCGTATCTCCAGGGGGAGCTCATTCCAGATAGTGGGTGCCCCCACAGAGAAGGCTTTCCCCCTGGGGGCCGCCAGTCGACATTATTTGGCCAATGGCACCCGGAGGAGCCCCTCTCTATGAGAGCATACCGGCCGGTGGGAGGCTATTGGTGGTAGCAGGCGGTCCTGTAGGTAGCCAGGTCCTAAGCCATGGAGCGCTCTAAAGGTGGCAACCAAAACCTTGAAGCGCATCCGGAAGACCACCGGGAGCCAGTGCAGCTCACGCAGGAGAGGTGTTACATGGCAATGCCACGTCGCTCCCATAATCACCCGCGCGGCCGCACGATCCAGTGCTGTTGTAACTTCAAACAGTCACTAAACAGAAGCTTGTAAGTTGAGAACTTCCCTTATAAGAACAATTCAATAAGAACCATCGGCCCAGAGAGATGGCGAGGTCTTCTCGTTTGACCTCTTTAGAAAGGGGCCAATCTAACATACTTTAATTTGGTACCAAGAGAAGAGAATAGTTGTAACTCTGGTTGAATTGTGGGATGGGTCCTTGGTCCTCTCTGAGCTTGCAGACGTTTTATTACCCAACTAGATAACGTTATCAGTGCTAAAAGGAAGTGCAGTTTGTGAAGAGGAGGAGGAGGAAGACAACTATGGGGTCCTTGGTGCTCCCTGAGTTTGGTGGTTTCCTTACAGACGTTTTATTACCCAACTAGATAATGTTATCAGTGCTAGAAGGAATGGGGTTTGTGGAGTGGAGGAGGAGGAGGAGGAGGAGGAGAACTGTGAGGCCCTTGGCGCTCTCTGAAGTATCTTTCTTGCAGACACTTCATTACCAAATTAAATAATATCGTCTCTGGGGTGGTTCGTCGTAACTTCAAACAGTCACTAAGCAACCCATAGTAAGTCCAGGACTTTTCGTAGTTCCATTTTCAGCCAAGCGGGGAGAATTTATAAAAGAATTATACATTTCTTTAAAAATCCTCTTTTCGGGGAAACGGCTCCGTAGTATCATTGCGATGTTGGTTTGCTCTATTAATTTATGAGACTCTTCGCTTCCTCTTTGCAAAAACGCCAATCTAACAAAAGGCTGTTTGTGCAACTGAAACAAAAATATAAAACCCTCCAAAAGCTCTAAAATAATTACGGAAAAGCCTGACCCCACCATCCAACTGGGGGTTGAAGTCAGCTATATGTTGATTACACTTCAGTTGAACACCAATTATTCTTCAAACCGGCAGAATGGTCAGTGAGAGGAGCTGTTCGGCGAAGACTTGTTTAAAGCTGAAAGCTCACACACACACACACACACACACACAAATCAATAGGTGATTGTTTTAAAAGTGGAGAAACGCTTAGTTCCACAGCACTTGGAGGTCAGCGAGAACTGCCGTTATAAATCATCTGTCTTTTTCCTCTCTTCCCCCCTCCACCCATCAGAAGGTCCGTTAATGCCCCATTTTTAATTCACAGATGACGGGAAACGCACAGCGCAATTTGGCAATTGAACCGGTGGAGCGGGGGGGGCGCGACGGCACTAAATTTAGCCGCCGTGTTTCACTTGGATTTTTATTTTTATTTTACTGCGTTTGTGAAAAATACTCTCCCAGCCTTAATCGGCATCAGCCCTAATGCTTGCAAGAGATTTAGTGCTGGATTTAGTTTGGCTTGCTTAGCCTAAGCCGAATATAAAGAAGAGAGGGTCTTTCTATCAATTATGGGGAGGAGAAGCAAGGAATTGTTCTTGGGGGATCTCAACTACGAATAGGCCAAGATCATTTTGTTTTTTAAATTTTTATTTTATTTTAGTACTAATAATCCATCATTCCATTAAACAGGGTGTCATCTGGGTACAAATGTTTGTGCAATAACAGTTAAAATTTACAATCGTATTCATTATTTAATCTATTCTTCGCTTAATACCAATACATTAAATATTTAATACTTTAAATCCTCTTCTTAATTTGCTTAACTCTAGTAAGAGGGACGCGGTGGCTCAGTGGCTAAGATGCTGCGCTTGTCGATCAAAAGGTCGGCAGTTCAGCGGTTCAAATCCCTAGCGCCGCGTAGCGGGGAGAGCTCCCATGACTTGTCCCAGATTCTGCCAACCTAGCAGTTCGAAAGCGTGTCAAAAATGCAAGTAGAAAAATAGGGACCACCTTTGGTGGGAAGGGAACAGCGTTCCGTGCGCCTTTGGCGTTTAGTCAGGCCAGCCACATGACCACAGAGACATCTTCAGACAGCGCTGGCTCTTCGGCTTTGAAATGGAGATGAGCACCACCCCCTAGAGTCGGAAATGACTAGCACATATGTGCAAGGGGACCTTTTACCTTTTATTTCTAATTTTTATATTTGTCCTCGAACCATCGATAAAATGTTTCCCTTATCGCATAACAACCAGTTTGTTCTTTCTCTTTAATTGCCAGGGTTAATCTATTCATTTCTGCGCATTCTAATGTTTTAGATAATATTGATAATATTTTCAAGATAATATGGAGCGGTGGGAATGGGCGGATAATGGAGCCATCTGTGTTTTATGAGTTGCCACCGTGATGGGCTTAACCTGTGGAACAGCTTGCCTTCAGAAGTTGTAGGGCAGGGATGTCAAACTCGATTTCATTGAGGGCCGCATCAGGGTTGTGTTCGACCTGGGGGAGGGGCGCGGCCAGCTCGATGTCACTCGTGTCGAGGACGCCTGTGGTGGCCCTAGCACTCTGCCAGCGAAAACAGGCTCCCGAGCTCCATTTTCAGCTGCCATAGCCTCCTGCAACCCTCTACCAGAAAAAGCGTAGCTCGAGAGGGCCAGCCCTCGACCCTCCAAAGTCCGTTTTCGCTGGCAGAGGCACCACCGGCCGGTCCTTTGCTGTTTCCAGGGTGGCCCCACAGGCCAGATCTTGGCACCTCGTGGGCCAGATCCGGCCTGCAGGCCTTGAGTTGGACACCCCTGTTCTAAGGGCTTCATCATAGGAGGTTTTTTTTCCAGAAAAGACTGGACAGCCACCTATCTGGAATCGTATAGATCAGTGATGGATAACCTTTTTTCCCTCGGGTGCCAAAAATGTGCATGTGTGCACAATAGCAATGCCCCCCACATGCCCCACCTCCCTGCTCACGTGCACTCAACCCCCCACGCTGCCCTGTCCCCCCGAGAAGGCACGTGCAACCCCACACATGTTCTCCAGCCCCCGCGCATGCGGTGCAACTCCCCGCACCCCGTTTTGGGCCTAGCAGGCTACCCTGAAGCCTCTGGAGGTCAGAAATGGCCTGTTTCTTGACTTCCGGTAGGCCCATTTTTTGCCCTTCCAGAGCCTCCGTGTGAGCCACCTGGCATCCAAAACGGGCAACGTGAAGACTCCTGGGAGGGGTGTAGCAGCATGGGCATGCACATGCGTCTCCCACATGCGCGGCAGAGATCTGAAAATCAGCTGGCCGGCAGGAGGTGCACACGTATGCGTGTGGAGCTGACCTTGGGCAATGGCTCGCGTGCCCAGAGAAATGGCTCTGCGTGCCACCTGTGACATGTGTGCCATAGGTTCGCCATCACAGGTATAGATCCAACCTAGAAGTTAGGAGAAATTTTCAGACAGTGAGAACAATGAATCGGTGGAAATAGCTTGTCTGCTGGGACTGTGAGCACGCTCCATTGCAGGAGGTTTTCAAAAATAGAGTGGACAATCATTTGGCTGGGTTGGTATAAGGTCTCCTACCTTGAGCAGAGAGTTAGACTAGATGACCTCCAAGGTCCCTGATGGATGGGCAGGCTCCATTACAGTCATAATTACATTGCATGTAACTTTTCTAAATTTCAGGCTTTCTTGACACGTGAACTCTGCTCTTTGGCATGACACCATGCACTCACATGCAAAAACATGGGGAGGTGATGTCACGCATGCAACGGCATCATTGCACAGTTGGTTGCAAATGACAAAATTTGTATCGTGTGACCACCAAGGCAGATTGCAGAAGTCCTGCCCAGGTGTACTCATGCCCAGCTCATGAGTTTGTGGCCGCTTATAACAAAGAGTCCTACCTGTAGAACAGGGGTGAAATCCAGCAGGTTCTGACAGGTTCTGGAGAACTGGTAGCGGAAATTTTGAGTAGTTCGGAGAACCGGCAAATACCACTCAGGCTGGCCCCAGGGTGGGGTGGGAATGGAGATTTTGCAATATCCTTCCCCGAGGAGTGGGATGGGGATGGGAGTTTTGCAATATCCACCCCCCAGGAGGAGGGTGGGAATGGGGATTTTGCAGTATCCTTCCCCACAAGAGTGGGAAGGGAATGGGGATTTTGCAATATCCTTCCCCCAGGAGTGGGGTGGGAATGGGGATTTTGCAATATCCTTCCACCCGAGTGGGGAAGGAATGGGGCTTTTGCAGTATCCTTCCCCCAGGAGTGGGGAGGGAATGGGGATTTTGTAGCATCCTTCCTCCAGGAGAGGCGTGGGAATAGGGATTTTGTAGTATCCTTCCCCCAGGAGTGGGGTGGGAATGGAGATTTTGCAGTATCCTTCCCCTGGAGTGGGGTGGGAATGGAGATTTTGCAGTATCCTTCACCTGCCACGCCCACAGAACCGGTAGTAAAAAAATTTGGATTTCACCACTGCTGTAGAATCAGGAGTTTGATGTTTCGGTGGCTTTTTTGAAATGATTTTTCTGTTACTGGAAATCCATCTTGTTCCTTTGGCCTTCAGCGGTCATTCCTGCAGCATTTAACTCAGTTCAGTCTGTGCTGGGCCATTCTAGACAGAAAACACCTGTGAATTTTTGCAACTTTTAAGGTCTTGTTTCCCTGGGGGGCAGATCGCTCTTCATTTCTTCTGTCCCGGGTGATGCTAACTTGAACAATGCGCTACAGTTGATTCTCACCAGCGAACATCTGGTGCACTTTCCCAAAAATCCAATTCTTTTTTTTTTTTTAAAGGCTTCAGACACATTGCAGTTGAAAGCCATCAATCCATAAACTGAGGTGGTAACTATGAAAGCTAGTGCGCACACCTTCCCTCTCCCTCTCTCTCCCTCCCTCCTTCCGTCTAAGACACACCTGCCTTATAATGTGCATAAAACAATGTACATGTAATTTCTCATAATCAGTTCCCATTCAATTTGGTGGGCAAAACTTTATTTCCCAAATTTATGGAAAGGGAGAGTGTGGAACAATTTTCATGGTTGTGAAAGGCTAATTATTTAGTGTCCAATCTCTCTCTCTCTCTCTCTCACACACACACACACACACACACACACACACACACACACTTGGGATTTCTTCCCAGCTGAGGCCAGCAAGAATCATGCACCATGCATTTTCCTTGCAATGCAGAATCACAGTCTCTCTTTTCCACCTAAATCAAGGACTGGCCACCTAATTTTGTGCCATTTTTGGTTTTCACTAGGCCTTATTTATTTAACCACATCCTCTCATCCGGGTTTCCCCCTACCACCGTCTTTCTAGGGTGCCATTCCGGATGGATTTCAACGATGCCCCATAAATACGTCGCCTCTTATTTTTAACCCCTGGATTCCAGCCAGCAGTTTTAATGAACCTGTTTGGCTGAGTTTGCAACAATCCTGGGGCTTTCTCTAAATCTCTTTAAGCATCGCTGCATACTGATTTCCACCATCCCTGCCTATCAGCCTCCCTCTAATTCTCTTCAGGATCTTCTCAGTTGGATCCCAGAGCCAGAGGGATATATTCAACAGGGTTTTTTTTCCCTGTTTAACATGCAAGGAAGCCATCCTCGTCGCCACCACAAAACAGGGTTCGTCCCCACTGAAGCTTAAACTTTAACACTTAATGAGCATCTGTCTCTTGTCGGAGTTTTAAACAGAAATGTTGCTTGTTTTTTGATGTTGTCCCCAGTGCAAATGACTTTGGCATTGTTAATAAACTTCAGGTTTTCTCAGCAGGGTGGGTTTGATTTAAATTGAGTTGATTTAAATCACGATTTAAATTGAGTTGATTTAAATCACGATTTAAATTGAGTTGATTTAAATCACGATTTAAATCACTAGTAGAAAGGCTTGATTTAAATCAACTCGATTTAAATCATAATTTTTAAAGAGCAACTGTCATCTCTGTCCCGCAGCAGCTCCTCCTCTGACCCGCTGTTGATTCACCGACAGGCCCAATATTGCAGAATCTACAGCCTCCTGCTGTATAACTAAGCTCCATTTCATGCTGAATAAGCTAAATTATTAATGTATCTTAAATAGAAAATTATCTTTAGATAGATTTTGACTCCGAAAGCATTTTATGAAAATAAATTTGATAAAAATAAAAAAACCCTCCAATTTAAATTTAAAAAATCTGATTTAAATAAAAAATCTGGGGGTTTTTTTGTTTTTTTAAAAAATAAATCATCGATTTTTATCCACCCAGTTTCTCAGGATATCCATGCACAATGACACAGAGGTCAGATGCATGATGTTAGGCTGTCTTTTATCCTTTTTATTATTATTTTTTCTTTCCGTCTTAATGTCTCTGGGTTTGATGAGTTAAATGAACTGATTGCAAGGTACGTATTATAGACCCATCTGTTCGAAAATACACTGAAGCAGTCCTGTGGTTTTGGTCCTTGGGGCCCCAAGTGCAGAAAACAGACATTAAATTCAGGTGCAGTTGTTGTACAGGACCGTGGGAAAAGATCTTTAGAGAAGCTGCCTGAAGAAATGATATTTTCTTCTCTCCCCCCCTCCCCCCATTTATTCATGTCCGAGTGAACTGCACATCCCTAGAGTTTTCTTTCAAAGGTTTTCCAGAAATGGTTTGCCATTGCCTCCTTGCTAGGGCTGAGAGACAGTGACTGGCCCAAAGTTACCCAGCTGGCTTTCCTGCCTAAGGCGGGACTAAAACTCACTGTCTCCTGATGATTGGTCCAAAGTCACCCAACAGGCTTTCATGGCTAAGGCAGAACTAGAACTCACATTCACCTAGGGATTGGCCCCAAGTCACCCGGCTGGCTTTCCTACCTAAGGCGGGACTAGAACTCATAGTCACCTAGTGATTGGCCCCAAGTCACCCAGCTGGCTTTCCTGCCTAAGGCGGGACTAAAACTCACTGTCTTCTGATGATTGGCCCAAAGTCACCCAGCTGGCTTCCCTGCCTAAGGCGGGACTAAAACTCACTGTCTTCTGATGATTGGCTCAAACTCACCCAGCTGGCTTTCATGGCTAAGAAAGAACTAGAACTCACATTCACCTAGTGATTGGCCCAAGTCACCCGGCTGGCTTCCCTGCCTAAGGCGGGACTAAAACTCACTGTCTTCTGATGATTGGCTCAAACTCACCCAGCTGACTTTCATGGCTAAGAAAGAACTAGAACTCACATTCACCTAGTGATTGGCCCAAGTCACCCGGCTGGCTTCCCTGCCTAAGGCAGGACTAGAACTCACTGTCTCCTGATGATTGGCCCAAAGTCACCCAGCTGGCTTCCCTGCCTAAGGCGGGACTAAAACTCACTGTCTTCTGATGATTGGCTCAAACTCACCCAGCTGACTTTCATGGCTAAGGCAGAACTAGAACTCACATTCACCTAGTGATTGGCCCCAAGTCACCCAGCTGGCTTCCCTGCCTAAGGCGGGACTAGAACTCACTGTCTCCTGATGATTGGCCCAAAGTCACCCAGCTGGCTTTCATGGCTAAGGCAGAACTAGAATTCACAGTCTCCTGTTGATTGGCCCAAAGTCAGGAGGCCCTGAACAAACCAGATGTATTTACCAAACCCTGGTCTCAACAGCGCCCCCTGCCGAGAGAGCACAGCACGGCTGATAAATAACCTGTGGAGACCATTCCAGTTAAATAACTGGATCATTTGGCAAGTCCAAGAATATTGTTTGTCCCCGTTAGACCAGTAGCGAAGAAAGCAAACAGAAGGCTCAAAATGAAAATGTATGCAAACACCAGGATTCCCACAGCAGCGATCACAGCCCCGTGCTACGCATTGCAATGAAGACATAAAACGTTACGCTGCGCTCGGCGCTCCGTAGGCTGAGAGATGAGACAACGGGGGCTGCGTTACATTTATTCCAGGACTAATAATACTGAATGGACTTTTTTTTTTCTCGTCCTTTAACGTTCTAAAAAAAAAAAATGCCAGAAATCAGATTGTCTCGGAAAAGAAAAGAGAGGAGTTTGATGGCAGTGAGGCCCAAATGGTGCCGTTTCGTATTATAGGTCTCATAAACAGCCAAAACGGGCTTAAAGGTTTCCTAGGGAGAGATAATATGGACAGCAAATTTGCTACAATTTTTTTTTTCTGTAGAATTTACAAAGCGGCAAATTCTAACAGGAAAAAAAAATAAGCCTTCCTTTGCATCTTCCAGATTTTCTGGGACTATCATTTTCTGGTTAGGAATTCTAGATCTTGCAATTTCATGATGCCTAAGCGCAGTGGTGGGGTTCAACTAATTTAACAACCAGTTCTCTGCCCTAATGACTAGCTGGGTGGGCGTGGCCATGGTGGGCGTGGCCAGGAGGGGACAGGCGGCACTCGGCCTCCTGCACCACCACCCCCAGAACAAAAACGGGCCATGGATGCCCCTTTTTGGGCCTCGTAGGCCTCCCTGCAGCCTCCTGGGAGCAAAAATGGGCCGTAGGCCCGCCGCACTCTCCCCCCCACCCCCACCCCCACTGCTCATTTTGGGCCTAGTAGGCCTCCCTGTAACCTCCTGGAGCAAAAAAGGGGTGCGGGGGAGGGGACTTCTGAAAGGGGAGGGGAGGGGCCAGCCAGCAATTTAACAACCGGTTCGACTGAAGTGGTACGAACCGGTTGAATCCCATCACCTAATAAAGGGCATCACCTTGGAGAAACTTGGTTGCCCCCTGAATGGTTGTGTTTACGCAGAATTCTTAAGCTTGGAAGTACAGGTGGTCCTTGACGTACGACCACAATCGAGCTCGAAATTTCTGTTCCAACTTTCTTCGTCTGTGGCATTCCATTCCTGCCAGCAAGAAAACAAGCGTATGCATCAGATGTGCTGGTTTGTGAAGAAAATCAGCATGAGTGACTGTGGATAGTGCATGGTTTTGGCAGATGGGCTCGGTTCGGCATCTGCGGCACGTCCATTCTTCCTGAGCTGCCTCTTCGGTCCGCTGCTACGTCTTTGAGAAACTGACTTGTCTCCTAATCCGATTGTGGCGTTCAGCTTTATTAGTGCAGGGCGTGAAGAGACTCACTCTGTCAGAGAAGCCGCAGGACATTCTGGAATTGATCGTCCTGCAGGAATTATCACTTGGGGTTTATTAGCTCGGGAGTTCATCTGTTGCCCCTTCCTTTGCTCCGATCCCTAGGAGACGACTCCAGGCTAACGCTCTTCGTTTGGGCCTTTGGGGTGGCGAGGAGAGAGAAAGATGGATTCTGCGTTCTATCCCACTGGTCGTCCGTCTTTCTTTTTCTCTCTCTCCATCCCTCCCTCCCTCCCTCTCTATCTCTCTCCCTTCCTCTCTAATGCCCTCCCTCTTTCTCTCTCCCTCCTCTCTCTCTCTCCCTCCCTCCCTCCAGCCCGCTCTATCTCTCTTGCTTCCTCTCTAACGCCCTCCCTCTTTCTCTCTCCCTCCTCTCTCTCTCTCTCTTTCTCTTCATCCCTCCCTCCCTCTTTATCTCTCTCCCTTCCTCTCTAACGCCCTCCCTCTTTCTCTCTCCCTCCCCTCTCTCTCTCTCTCCCTTTCCCTTCCTTCCTCCTTCTCTCTCCATCCCTCCTCTCCTTCCCTCCCTTTTTCCCTCCCTCTTTTTCTCCCTCTCCCTCTCTCCCTTTCCCTCACTCCTTCTTTCTCTCTCCCTCCTTCCTTCTCCCTCCCTCCCTCCCCTCTCTCTCCTTCCCTCTCCCCTCCCTCCGATGCTTTAAGAAAGAGGACTATGGAGATTTCCGAAAGGATATTGTAAGAGCAAGGGAAATGTAGCTGATTTTCATGAAGCTGGTGTAATTTGTTTTACTCCAGAAAACAAATATGGACTTCAACCCTTTATGTACTCAGATGCAAAAAAGAAAAGGGAGGGGAGGGGAGGAGAAAGGAAACAAAAGAAAGGAAAGCTAAAAGAAGGGCAAAGCAAAGCAAAGCAAAATACATTGCAATCTTTATTAGAAAAGCATATTTTCATATTACTTTGGCCTATTAATTCCTGCGCGGGTGCACAACCACCGAAGGCAGAGGGGAAGGATGTGCGCATGAAGGCATCCTCCTTCAAATGCCCTGATTGATTGATGTATGTTTGTCAGAGCAGCGGAGGGAGTTACTGTGGTTTCGAGAGAGGCCATTGCGTAGTTCCATGATGGCGAACTTATGCCACACATGCCGGAAGAGGCACGCACAACCATTTCTCCAGGCACGTGAGCTGTTGCCCAATGCTCTTCCGGGTTCCAGCATGCCGGCCAGCTTCACACACATCGGAAACCGGAAAAGCAGCCACCCAGTGCGCATGCGCACACCGGGAAGATGATCTTCTGGTTTCCAGTGCCCGCATGCTCACCAGCCAATTGGTCTTCGCGCACATGCACGCCAGAGATCAGAAGACCAGGTGGCCGGTACGCATGCCGGAGGATCATCTTCCCGGCACGCGCATGTGTCCTGGGCGGCTGCTCTTCTGGTTTCTGGCATACGCATGCGCGCGCCCCCGTTTCAGCACTTGGTGCCGGAAAGGTTCAGCAACACTGGCGTAGTTGATACATAGAAAGTACCGTGAATCCTTGACTTCTGACCGTAACTGAGCCTGCCCATGAGGGTCGTAAGTTGTGACAGTGATAAATCAGGTCACCCATCTGACTAATTCTGATTTTACTACCTTTTTTGTGGCAATCGTTGAGCTCAAACGGTAGTTGTCAAGCGATCGCCACGTTCAGTATGGGCATCTACCGGAAGTAAATGCTAGCTTTTTGCATAACTGTTGTGAATCACAAGTGTGTTAAGTAGTTGTTAAGTTGGGCAAGTAAGGAGACAGGAGCTCGGTCATCAGCAACAAGAAGCTCTTTATTATACAGTGAGAATCCAGCAAATGTACGAGGTGACAGCTCCCTTTATATAGTATCTTGGCCACGGTGCTGGCCAATCGTTGTCGAGCTTTTTCCCTCCAAATTTAGATACATAACAGTAGTAAACAGGCCTCAGGTGCTAGAAGTGTGGTCACATGACTGCAGGGCAGGACCCCATAGTCAGATCTAGAACCTGGGGTCGTAAGTACCTTCTAGGTTAGTCTGTCAAAACTTCAGACGGTTGCTAAGCGACCCATCATAAGCCGAGGGGTCTTGTAGAAAGATGGCTTCCCTCATCGAGGTTGTCATGGCTCCCAGTTCTAACAGGACGTTCATAAATCAAAAGAACCACAGAATCACTCTTGAGTTACCACCCTTTCTTAATACAGCTAGTTCTAAAACAACAATTCACTTAGTGACCGTTCAAAGTTGAAACACCACTGAGAAAAGTGACTCGTGACCATTTTTCACACTTACGACCATTGAAGCATTCCCAAGGTCACATCATCACAATTCAGACCATTGGTAGTTGGCTCATATTTATGACGGTTACAGCTTCCCGGGGTCACATGATCCCCTTTTGCGACCTTCTGACGAGCAAAGTCAATGGTGGAACCAGATTCGCTTAACAACCGCAGTTAACCGAACAATTTGCTTAACTTAACTGCAGTTGTTTCACTTAACAACTGTGGCAAGAAAGGTCCTGAAAGGGGGCAGAACTCACTTAAGAAATGTCTCGCTTAGCAGTGTAAATTTTGGGCACAATTGTGGTCATAGGTCGAGGACTTCCTGTACAGACCACAGTTTATTTAAATTTGTTTCACCTCACCATTGAGTAAGAACTCCTCAAAGCTGATCACAATAGTAGAAAAAGCAATCGACTTTATTGAGAAGTACAACGGTTATGTAAAATCGGGATTTTGCAAACCACGCTGCGTTTCTTTAAAATATATGGCAGATGGCTGAAAGGAACCGATAAATTTTTTTTAAAAACCCAAATTAATTTAACTTGGAAGAGGTCTGGAAGAAACCCTTGCCAACTGTATGAGCCTCAGGCATTCAAGGTCTCCACAGAAGGGAACCTAGCAGATTTGTGTTTACTGATAAGGGAACATTTGTGTGGCTGCCCAATTCAAACATTGTGCAAAATTGAAAATGGAATCCTTTAGGGATTTGGCCCCCAGATATTTAGAAATGATAAGCAAAACCATGTTTTCCTGTCTGTCTGTCTGTCAGTCAGTCTATTTATCTCTCAGCTATCTCTATCTATCTATATGTCTATCTATCTGTCGTCTATCATCTATCTCTATCTATCTATCATACCTATCTATCATCTAACTGCCTGTCTCTGTTACCTATTATCTATATCTATCTATCTCCTCTATCTATCTATCTATCTATCTATCTATCTATCTATCTATCTATCTATCTATCTATCATCTGCCTCTCTGTCTATCACCTATTATCTATATCTTTATATCTATCAATCAATCATTATATTTCATTATTTTTCTGTCATACTTATCTATCATCTATCTGCCTGTCAGTCTGTTATCTATTATCTATCTGTATCGATCTATTATCTATCTATCTATCTATCTATCTATCTATCTATCTATCTATCTATCTATCTATCTATCTATCATCTGCCTATCTTTCATCTATTATCTATATCTTTATATCTATCAACCAATCATTATCTTTCATTATTTCTCTATCTGTCATACTTATCTATCATCTATCTGCCTGCCTGTCTCTGTCTATTATCTATTATCTATTGATCTATCATCTATCTGTCCATCTATCATCTGTTATCTATATCTTTCTGTTAATCAGTCATTACCTTTAATTATCTCTATCTCTATCTATCTTTTATATGGTGCTTCGATCATGAGTAGTCATACCCAGGGGTGGGTTCTACTTATCTTTACTACCGGTTCGCAATGGGATCGCGTGCGCAGATCACTGATGACGACATGGAGGGCGGGGGGGGGCGCCGGTTTTACCACCGGTTCTTGCAAACTGGTCCGAACCAGGGGCAACCCATTACTGGTCATACCTCAAAAATAAACACTACCATAATAACAGTACAACGAATAGCAAAAATAAAAAACCCTTCTGCCACATCACACTGAGGAAAAACTCAATCTGTATTAAAACCGTATTAAATTGCCATTTAATACAAAGGGGAAATCCAATACTTAGTTACTTTCTTCATGTCTTGTTCCTGAAAGAAAAAGAGTAACCAGTAACTTGCCGTTTGTTTGGACTTGGCTTAGCAAGGTGTAATAATCCAGCTCTTGTCCTTATAAATCTACAAAATCTTGGGCTGCAGACATCCAAAGAGACAGTAGGTGGCAGTAAAGCCATCCACAAAACTCATTCTCTGCTGCCATCTAGGGATCAATCTGATTTTGCAATCCAGATACATAAGTAAGCAAAATAAACCATTGCTTCATGCTTAGCGTATTCATGTACTCACCTTAGTGATTAATTTAGCAAAACCACAATTTATTTAAGCAAATGCTAGTGCAGTTGGAAAACCACCCCATGCTTCAGAGACAAATTCATCCTTAAAGCTCAGGTGTTCTTATTAGGTTTTCCTTGGCAGGTGAGGGATGCTGCAGTATTTATAGGAATGTGAAATTTCAGGCTTGTAGTATCTATATTTTAAAAGTCAATTTAAAATTGTCACGAAGCCGAATCAGCCTTGCTAGGAGGGGAGGGAGGAGGAGGAGAAGAAGAAGAAATTTTTCTTCGTTATATTTCAGGATACTAATGCCAGCCTCTCCGTTGGGCATCAGGGAAAGACCTAGCTATAAGTGATCCATTTGTGGGCAACCCAACTTCATCCCCTCCTTTTCAAAAGCAGGCTTCCAGGATATCATAAGTCTTCCCCGCTCTTTATTCAAGATAGTAATCAAAATGCAAATAACCTGACTCAGCTAATGTTTTGAGGTGTATTGTGCTGCAAATGAACGGCGTAACGGAATTAAAAAGCAAGAAATTGCTCGGGTGAGAATAATGCACTGGTGGACAGGAAAAAGACAAATCTGTTCCATTTGGAAAGACTGAAAGAAAAAAAAAACAGCCACAGTTTTTCTTCAGGAAAAGTTGTATCAAAGGATCCACAACTATTCCGTGCTTGAACTGGTGGTAGGATTTTTTTTTTAAGATGAAAAATGGGAAGATACAGATCGTCCTTGACTTACTGTCAACATTTTTATTGAGTTATAAAGTATTATAAAATACAAAGTAAATAGAAAAGCAACAGGGGGAGGAAAAGAGAAGTGAGGAAAGATAAAAAAAGGAAAAAGAAGCATTGACTTCTGACTCTCTCTGTCACAGTAAAATTAATATCAAATCACAACTTTTTGCTTTTTCATGATAGTATGAACAAGCCATTTTTATAAAGATCTATCAGTCTATTCTGTAAAACCCAAAATCTGAGTTTCACTCTTTTCTACATCAAGCAAGAAGTTCAGAAATGGTTTCCATGTAGAAACAAAAGTACTTTTCTTTAATCAAAGTAGTCAGTTTTGTCATTTCCACTAACTCCATCGACTTCCGCAACCATTCTTCCATGCTAGGAATCGAAGTGTCCTTCCATTTTTGTGCATACAATGCCTTGTTTCCCCCCAAAATAAGACATCCCCTGAAAATAAGGCCAATTGGGCTTTTGAGCACATAGCAACAAGGCCAAACGCTTATTTCAGGGTTCAAAAAATATAAGACAGGGTCTTATTTTTGGGAAAACACGCAGTCTTGCTACTGTCAACATACGTAATAACAAAGTTCCCAATTTTTTCTCCAGGTCTTTTTCCATTAAGCCCAAAAGGAAAAATTCTGGTTTCATTTTTATCTCCATTTTTTTAAAAAACTGTATTAAAATATGAATCATACTCCAAAAAAATTTTGCTTTATCACATGTCCACCATAGATAGTACTTTTACACTGCCAACATTCATTTGATATACCCTATACATCTTAGATAACTTATCTGGTGTTAAATACCAATGATGCATTTTCTTTTAGATTATAATTTAGTGTAAATTTTAAAACCCTTCGTCCACAGATCGTCCTCGACTTATGACCACAATGGCCATAAATCATGACGGTCATAAAACGTGACTGATCTGATTTTATGACCTTTTTTACAATGGGTGTCACGCGAACCCCATGGTAATTAAACCCAGAAGTGTTAGGTTTTTTGACAAAACTGTCCTAAAATAGGGTCATGTGACCCTGGGACATTGCAATCAGCTCTAAAGACCGCCATATTGCCGACTAGTCATGTGACTGCAGGGGGTGGGGCTGACTATTGGGACTTCGAGTTCCGTGGTAGGCCCACCGTGACTTCGAAACGACCAATCTAAAGTGGAGGAATTACCTGTGCATTATTTGAAAATAAAAGGGCTGCATATTATCGGTGGAACGTGATAAATAGAGAGTCGGTAGCAATTGTAGAACCAGGGGTGGCTACAGGTTGTGGTTAAAAAGACTCAAGATGGCAGCCACAAAGGTGTGACTAAAGATTCATTAGTTGTGTGTGTGTGTTGCATCTGCATCTTCTTTTCCTTGATTTAGTTTCCATCCATTGCTCCTTGACCCGCCTTCAGATGCTTTGAGAATAGCTTGACTCCCTCTTCTTTGTGGCAGCCCCTCAAATATTAGAACAGCGCCATCATGCCACCCCTTCTTTTCATTAAACTAGACATACCCAATTCTTGCAACTGTTCTTTGTATGTTTTAGCCTCCAGCCTCCTAATCATCTTTGTTGTTCTTCCCTGCACAACTTTCCAGAGTCTCGACATCTTTTTTTAATAATATGATGACCAAACCTCAATGTAGTATTCTGGGTGTGGTCTTACAAAGGCTTTATATGGTAGTACTAATATTTCACAGGATTTCGATTCTGTCAAATGTCCAATGCAACCAATTTAGGATTGCATTGGCTTTTTTGGCTGCTGCCGCATACTGTGGTCTTATATTTAGGACGTTGTTCTAACAAATAAAAGTTTTTTTTTCTTTATTATCAAAATGTGAGTGGCATCTAAATTTCGTTCAGACAACTCTAGCGTGACAGAATGTCCACTAGGATTCCAAGATCCCTCAGGTAGTTAGGGCTGTTGAGCAAAGTTTCACTTAATCTGTACATTTCTTTTTTTCTTGCTTGAGTGTAAAACCTTACTTTTCACCACATTGAATTTCATTTTGTTAGATAGGGCCCAGTGTTCAAATCTATCAAAATCCATCTGGATCTTGAGTCTACCTTTTGGAATGTTGTCTATTCCTGACAATTTCATGTCATCTGCAGCTTTGATGAGTTCCTCCTCTATTCCCTCCTCTAAATCATTTATGAAGACATTGAAAAGTCCTGGGCCTAAAAAGGAACCTTGGGGTACACCATTGCTTCCTTCCTTCCATGTAAATGTAGTTCCATTAAGGACTACTCATTGAGTACAATTTGTCAGCCAGTTACAAATCCATGTGGTAGTGATGCTATCTCCCCCGCATTTTTCTTGCTTACCAAAAAGTAGATTGCAGTCTACTTTGTCAAATGCCTTATTGAAATCCAAAGCATTTCACTGGTCCACTACTTGAATCACTTGAAGCCTGGATAGCTCAACAGACTAAAAGCCTGTTATTAACATTCAGCTGTCTGCCATTATTGCAAGTTTGAATCTCCCCAGGCTCAAGGTTGACTCAGCCTTCCATCCTTTCTAAGGTAGGTAAATTGAGGACCCAGTTTGTGGGGGCAATAAGCTGACTTTGTATAAAATATACAAAGGTATGAAGGCTATTGCTTAACTCTCCGGAGAAGGGCGGCATATAAATCTATTTTTTTAAAAAAAAATAAAATAAAAAATAAAATAAGATTTCTTCGGCATGATCTGTTTTTGGCAAACCCAAAACTCCAAGTGCGGTCTTACCAAAGCACTATAAAGCAGTGGTGAAATCTGAACCGGTTTACTATCGATTCACTCGCTGCGCATGTGTTTAACCTGTTAAAAGCATTTTTTAGAAGAGGTAAGCAGGCAAGTGGGCAACTGGGTGGGCAGGGGCAGGGATTTTTGCTACCAGTTCCCCGAATCACCCGCCTCCATCGCTATTGGATCGGCTGATCCGGTCCGAACGAGGACCATTTCACCCCTGCTATAAAGGGATGCTAATCTTGGTTTATCGGTCCCAGATAGAAACTTCCCAGCTTCTGAACAGACTCTCTGTTGCCTTCCAGGAAGTTTTGGTTTCCAGCTAACAGATTTGACAGAACCTTTTTACAAAGTCCTTCCTCAGCCAAATCTTTTTCTCTGGGCGAAGACAGGCATAAGCCGAAAGTGCGTTGACGGTTGTGTTTGATGCACAACTGTTGCATTCCAGAATCTGTTCTTAGGGTAAAAAAATGTGCGTTCAAACCACTTTCAGTGCTCTTTACATGGAATATCTGTCTTCACTTTCCCTTCACAACTTGTCAACACCCTGCATTCGACCGGGGTATTATTATACGTCACCCGCTCCTCAAAGCAAGCTTTGCCAGAGGAATGGGCTGACATCAATATACAAGAAGCCATGTTAACTCTCTCATGTGTTTTCAGTTTCTGATGAAGGATAACCCTTGGGTTCCAATTTGTTCACCACACATCTGTCTTAAAGGATCTTCGACTTAAAACCATCCATTTAGTGACCGTTCGGAGTTCCAACAGCACTGGAAAAAGTGACTTATGACCATTTGTCACACTTACGACTGTTGCAGTGTCCCCGTAGTCACATGGTCCCAATTCAGATGCTTGGCAACTGGCATGTACTTATGACGGTTGCGGTGTCCCCGGGGTCATGTGATCAACTTTTGTGTCCTCCTGACAAGCAAAGTCAACAGGGAAGTCCGATCCACTTAACAACCAAGTTACTAATTTAACAACGGCAGTGATTAACAGCTGTGGCAAGGAAGGTTGTAACATGGTGGAAAACTCACTTAACAGATGTTTCACTTAACAGCGCCATACGCTAAATAAATAAATAAATCACTTAACAGCATAAATTGTGGGCTCATTTGCAGTCGTAAATTGAGGGCTACCAGTAGACACACACTCCCACCTACCCAGTGAGTGTGGAAGCCAGATTCATGTAACAACCGTGTAACTAACTTAACATCCGCAGCAGGGGTGAAATGTAAAATTTGTTACTACCGGTTCTCTGGGCGTGGTTTGGTAGGAGGTAATGTGACTGGGTGGGCGTGGCCAATTTTTTTAAAAAAAACTTAAAAGCATTTTATCTACAACCTTAAAGAGGTTGTTTAAAAAATGCTTTTAAAAGCCTCTGATGATCAGGCAACTCAGCTGGGATTGTCAGAGGCTTTTAAAAGCATCTTTTTTTACAACCTCTTCGGCCAAAGAGGTTGTAGAAAAAATGCTTTTAAAAGCCTCTGATGATCCCAGCTGAGCCACGTGATCATCAGAGGCTTTTAAAAAAACGTTTAAAAGCATTTTTTTCAGCCGAAGAGGTTGTAGAAAAAAGCTTTTAAAAGTTTTTAAAAAGCCTCTGATGATTGCGTGGCTCAGCTGGGAAGAGGAGGGGGCGCAGGGATTTTTGTCGGGCGATCCGGTCCGAACCGGGAGCATTTCACCCCTGATCTGCAGTGATTCACTTAACAATTGTGGCAAGAAAGGTTGCAAAATGAGGCAGAACTCCATTTACAACTCCCTTGCTAGGAAGGGAAATTTTGGTCATAAGTTCGAGGAGTACCTCTGCTATATTTTACATCCACCAGATTTTTACTCTTGTAATAATAATTGTTGTTTTTTTAATGTTAGAATACTGCCAGAAATCATGCCAGCCTCATACCTTAGCTTCGTTTCCAAGAATCCTTCTGGATCTCATGTATATTTTGGAGACATTTTTAGAAAGAAGTCTGCAGATTGCTGCACACACACACACACACACACACACACACACACACACAAAGAAGAAGCAGAAACTGTGTGGTAGCACACAACCTCATCTGTCCGCCTTGTGATAAATGGATTTATTGCTGGTCACACTGACCAAGGTAATCATTTTACGAGAGTGGCCACGAGTCATAGAATGGCGGGATCTTGGAGATAACCTAATCCATCCCTTTCCTCAGTGTAGGACTACCCCTCCGGGATAGGAAGTCCTCATCTTACGACTACAATTGGGACCAGAATTTCTGTTGTTAAGCAAGGCAGTCGTTAAATGAATCGTACTTGATTTTACACTCCTCTGCCGTGGCTGCTGAGTAAGCCACTGCAGTCGTTAAATGAATCGTACTTGATTTTACACTCTTCTGCCGTGGCTGCTGAGTAAGCCACTGCAGTTGTTAAATGAATCGTGCAGTCGTTAAGCGAATCCAGCTTTGCCCAGTGACATGGTTTGTCAGAAGCCGATGGGAATGGTGATCATGTGACCCTAGGATACTGCAACTGTCATAAGTACATGTCAGTTGCCAAGCTTCCAAATTTCGATCCTATGATTGTGGGGATGTGGTAACAACGAGCACTGGTCGCAAGTCGCTTTTTTTAGTGCCGGTGTAACGTTGAACAGTCACTAACGAACTGCTGTAAGTCGAGGACGCCCTGTAATGAATATGCTACTACCCAAGAGGGGGGGGGGTATTATTAGTATCCACGAAATCTCACATGGGGAATACAGATAGTCCTTGACTTACAACAGTTTGTTTAATGAGCATTCAAAGTTACCACAGCACTGAAAAAGTGACTTATGACCTTTTTTTCACGCTTACGGCCATTGCAACATGCTCACATGATCAAAATTCAGACGCTTGGCCACTGACTCGTATTTATGACGGTTGCCTTGTCCCAGGGTCATGGAATCCCCTTCTGACAAGCCAAGTCAATGAGGAAGTCGGATTCACTTAACAACCGTGTTACTAACTTAACAACTTCATTCATTCAGTGAACGACTGTGACGCAAGAAAGGTCGTAAAACGAAGCAAAGCTTCCTTAACAATTGTCTCACTTAGTGGCAGAAAATTTGGGCTCCGTTGTAGTCATAAGTTGAAGACTACTTGTAGTCTTAACTGTAAGGCTACCGGATGTCCATTCTGCTTCTTTTTGAAGATGAGATTCTATTGCTTCCCAATTCAATGTTGTTCCGTGTTTGAACAGCTTTTACTCTTCCCAAAAAAATAATTCCAGATATCCAACTGAATTCTTATTTCACTGCAATAGAAACCCATTGTTTATTGGTCTCTCTTATGGAGCAGCTGCTTAATGTACATAGAAGTAAAAGAGGTCAGGTCAGTTTACCCAACTTGATGTTTTCCAGATGTCTTGGGCCACTATATTTTCAAACACGCTGACCAGAGAGTTCTGGAGAATTCATCTGAAAGACTCAAGGTGGAGGAAAGCTGTTTTTGTTGAGAGATTTATTCCCCAAAAGTCCCACCCAGAGCTTGTAAGAAGACTGCCTTCCCATTTTCAGGAAAATAACTATAGAGATTCTTGGTCATCCAGATCATGGTTATCTCAAAGGTGCCTTTTCAAACGGCAACTGGACTTCCTTTGTTTTTCCTTGAAGAGGTTTCGCTTCTCATCCAAGAAGCTTCTTCAGTTCTGAGTGAATGGTGAGAGGATGGAAGGATTTATATTCCTTGCAGTCATCGGGTCGTTAGTACTCCCTCTGAGAGTCCTTGAAGGCATTTGGAGATTTATCTGTGCCCTCAGGATCACCTGAGTAGTGCAAATGTGGTGTCTTCTTGGAACTGCCAAAAGGACTGTGTTGTAGACTAGAGATGAGTGGTGTCGTATCTCTCCCTTTCCGTTGAGAGAGAGCTGTTTAATAATAATAATAATAATAACAACAACAACAACAACAGTAATAACTTTATTGTCATTGTACGTGTATACACGGTATACCCATACAACAAAATTCACTTAACACCCAAAGACCAGGTTCAACACACATAACAATCCCCAAACACACTCCCACCCACCACAATTCCCCACCCCTAAACCACCCAAACATCCACACAACAGACCAAGTAATACTGTCCAACAGCTCACCGATGGTGGCCCTTAACACAGAATAACGAAGAGTTGGAAGGGATCTATGAGCCGCGGTGGCTCAGTGGTTAGAGTGCAGTACTGCAGGCTACTTCTGCTGATCACCAGCTGCCAGCCGTTTGGCAGATCGAATCTCACCAGGCTCAAGGTTGACTCAGCCTTCCGTCCTTCCGAGGTCGATAAAATGAGGACCCAGATTGTTGGGGGCAAGAGGCTGACTCTGTAAAACCGCTTAGAGAGGGCTGTAAAAGCACTATGAAGCGGTATATAAGTCTACGTGCTATTGCTACTGCTAATCTTAACATAGATTAGCAAAGATTAAAATACCCATCCTTTTCTGTCCAGAATGTGGACTTTGCTGTCTGTAAGGATTTGTGGATTCTTCTACGAACTAAACCCACCATTGAGTAGTGGATTTAGTCCCCCTTTTTGAGACCTAAGTAAAGGGTTCATTGCCCCCAGGGTGGCATTTTTTTTTTCCTGTTGCCAGCTTGTCTTCCTTCCATGTCATCCCTTCCCCTTCGTTGACTTCTTCACCTGCCACCATCTGGATCCAGCATTTAAGAGGGGGGCATCCGGTGGAGGTTCCTAACCAGGGCCAAAGTAAATTAGAAACCAAAGTGTTCTCTCAAGGCACAATTCCAGGGGTCCTGTGGAGAGCTAATGATGCATCAAGGGGGGTGGGCGGGAGGGTCTTTGAAGTCGCTTGTCAAATTTGTAACAGCTCCCCTGTTCCTCCAAGCTTGGTGTGACCTTGCTAAGCTCCAGAGGTGACAGCCCAGGGCACACGACCCTCCGCCCATCTCTTGTTTTGTTTTTTTCTTTCCGGAGGGAGCCCAATCAAAATATTTAAAATATCGGCTGCCCCCCCCCCCAAAGAGGAGGGGGGTAGGTGGGAAACCTCTTTGGTGTTTGGCCTTTGAAGCGAATCTAGGATCGTGCGGCGAGATGGTTAGGCTCGCTGCCAATGTTGCTGTTGGGAGGGTGGAACCAAAGATCTGAGTAACCATGGCAACCAGGAAGTCGGCCTCTGCATCCCGGCAGCAGGAATCCATAAATCAGAATTGCCTAATGCAAACGCCGGTGTGCAGGTAGAGAGACAAGTCTGCTAGCTAGGGCAGTGATGGCGAACCTTTTCGGCACCGAGTGTCGGAAATTAGAAGACCAACTGCATGTGTACCGGCCAGCTAAGTCTTCGGGTTTCTGGCATGCGAGGCAGCCAGCCGGTCTTTGTGCGCAGCTGAGCACCGGAAACCCGAACACCAGCTAGCCGGTGTGCACATGCCTGTTTTTTCACTGTTTTTCAGACCATTTTCACGCTGTTTTTCAGGCCGTTTTCAGGCTGTTTTCCAGCGCTCTGGCTCTCATAAAGATCATCTGGCTGGCGAGCATGTGCACAGCTACCGACGGCACGCGTGCCCACAGAGAGAGCTCTATGTGCCACCTCTGGCCCGCGTGCCATAGGTTCACCATCACGGAGCTAGGGGATGAAAATGGCTTGCAAAGGATTCCTTTCGAGATAAGGATGGCAGCCTCTTGAGATGGCAAAATAGACTTTTTATGCAGAGACCTGGGCAAACAGGTGTCTTGCAAGAGTTTGGATGGGTGGATTTGGAGTTTTTATTTTATTTTATTTTTTAATCCACCCAAATCAGAGGTTTGCAGCTGTTACTTTTGCTACAGGGTATTATTATTATTATTATTATTATTATTATTATTATTATTATTATTATTATTATTATTATTATTATTATTATTATTATTATTATTATTATTATTATTTAATCTATAGTGAGATTCACAGTCTTTGAGGCTGGTTAATAGCTCAGCAGCTCGAGTCCTAACCAAGGACCTAGGAACTGTTAAGATATCGTCGGAGGATGTAAGCTGTTCCGAGTAAGGTGGTTTTTTGTAGAGTCAAAATGTTCAAGTCCGGTAAATTTAGAATTTCTAAATAGCGGGGTAGCCCTTTGGGTATTGCTCCAAGAGCTCCAATTACAATCGGAACAACACATGATTTCTTTTTCCATAGTCGCTCAACTTCGATTTGCAAGTCCCGGTACTTTGTGATTTTTTCTTGCTGCTTATCTTCAATCCGTGCATCACCAGGTATTGCAATGTCAATGAATCATACTTTTTTCTTTTCAACTACTGTTATGTCAGGTGTGTTGTGGATCAAGTGCCTGTCAGTCTGACTCCTAAAGTCCCACAAGATCTTGAGTTTCTCATTCTCTAGAACTTTCTCAACCTGATGTTCCCAGTGGTTTTTGCTGTACTCAAATCCAAACTTCTTATTATTATTATTATTATTATTATTATTATTATTATTATTATTATTATTATTATTATTATTATTATTACTACTATTATTATGTATTTTCAAGCCTAATGATCAACAGATACTGAATACAGGGGCATTTAGCATCGTTATCGGTTTTTTGCAACTTTAAGACTTGTGAACTTCAACTCCCAGAATTCTGGCTGACTGGGGAATTCTGGGAGTTGAAGTCTTTAAATATCTGCGGAGATTCTCAGTCATCCAAGTCAGGGTTGCCCCCAAAAGTGCTTTTTCAAAAGGCAACTGGGCTTTCTTTGTTTTTCCTTGAAGAGGTTTCGCTTCTCCTCCAAGAAGCTTCTTCAGCTCTGGCTGAATGGTGGAGGAATAAATCCTTCCATCCTCCGCCGTTCAGTCAGAACTGAAGAAGCTTCTTGGAGGAGAAGCGAAACCTCTTCAAGAAAGCCCAGTTGCCTTTTGAAATTTGGCACAAGTCTTAACCTTGCCAAGGGGGGAGATCCCTTCCGTATTGTCAATGAAAACACACTTGACAACTTGTACTTTCGCTCTGGGCCTCCCTGCTACCGTTTTCCCAACACCGCAGCCCTCCTTCTGACCCATGCAATACAGGTCATCCTCAACTTACAACCACAATTGAGCCCAAAAATTTCTGCGGTTAAATGAGACACGTCTTAAGCAAATCTTGCCCCATTTTGTGACATTTCTCACCACAGTTGTTAAATGAATCACTGCAGCTGATACGTTTGTTCAGTGAATCTGGCTTCTCCATTGACTTTGCTTGTCAGAAGGTCACAAGAGGGGATCACATCAGAGGTGGTATTTGACAGGTTCTGGCCGGTTCTGGAGAACCGGTAGCGGAAATTATGAGTAGTTCGGAGAACCGGTAAATACCACCTCTGACTGGCCCCGTCCCCCTCTATTCTCTGCCTCCCGAGTCCCAGCTGATTGGGAAGAAATGGGGATGTGGCAGTAACCTTCCCCTGGAGTGGGGTGGGAATGGAGATTTTATAGTATCCTTCCCCTGCCACGCCCATCAAGCCACACCCACCAAGCCAAGCCAAGCCCACAGAACCGGTAGTAAAACAAATTTGAAACCAGGGCTGTGGAGTCGGGAGATAAATGTTCCGACTCCGACTCCTCAGTTTTTTGTACTTCCGACTCTGACTCCAGGTACCCAAAATTTCCTCCGGCTCCGGCTCCTCAGTTTTTTGTGCTTCCAACTCCGACTCCTCAGTTTTTTGTACTTCCGACTCCAGGTACCCAAAATTTTTTCCGACTCCTCGACTCCAACTCCGACTCCACAGCACTGTTTGAAACCCACCACTGGATCACATGACCCCGGGGACACTGCAACGGTCATAAATATGAACCAGTTGCCAAGCCACTGAATTTTGATCATGTGACCTTGGGGATTCTGCAACGGTTGTAACTGAAAAACAGTCATAAGTCACTTTTTTCAGTGCCCTTCTAATTTTGAACGGTCACTAAATGAATTGTTGTAAGTCGAGGACAACCTCTATACAGGTCCTCCATGGAGGACAGGCTAGTTGCAATTGTTTTTCCTGCAGGTCTAATTATCCGTTGCCATCTCTACGTGTCCCGTTTGGTGGCTGTACCAAACTGGACTCTATGCTATTCTTAATATAGTTACAAACATGGCACTAATTTACCTCATAAAATCCTAGTAGTTGAATAAATATATACTATACAAAATTGAAGCCATGGTTACGAAAATCCGCCAAGCAGAACTGAGGCGTTTTCAAAATCCGACAGCGAATCGTCAAGGTATTTATGAAGTGATAATACAACTCCAAGCCCATCTATAAAAATGCAACGTTCTCGGCAGTTACCATAAATTAACTTTTTTGCCTCTTGCAATTATTTCTGCATGCCAAGAACGATCTCCAAGAAACTGTAATAAAGATTTGAGCAATCCGATGCAGTTCTAGCTGATTTTATTTTATTTTATAGCTGTTGGTTTTTTGTTTTTTGTTTTGTTTTTTTGCCTTATTACGGGAAAGGATCTTACGTGAATGTTTTTTTGCCTTATTACGGGAAAGGATCTCACGTGAATGTTTTAACTGAACATAAATGCAGATACATAGACACATCGTGCACACATTATGCTTTGAACTGGGGCAGGAAAACAAATAAATAAGCGGGTTTCCAATGCGAACTTACACAAGGGTGTTGTTGTGGTCCGCCAGCAGCCTGCAGAGCTGGCAGTGGAGTCGCAAAGTGAGGAGGCTGGGGAGGACCATGGGCCAGTCCTGGAGTCAGGGGAAGGCTCTGTTGGGGACTCTGCATGGGAGGCAGAGATGGGGCCATCTGGGAGTGATGTGCGGACTCTGGAGCCTCCAGAGTCGGACATCAGAGAGGCAGAGGAACAGGAGGAGCCTGTTCCTAATGCAAGCATGCACAGAGCTGCCAGAAGGCATGAACAGTTAAAACAAAAGGGACAACTCAGGAGTAAGGCCTTGAGATGATTGGCCCCTCCCATAAGGCTTAAAAGAGAAGCAAAGGCACGTGGGCCCTTTGCAGGAAAGCAACGTTGTTAGTTCTGTTCCCAGTCAGCATCTCTGTTTGATTCTGGACTCCGTGTGGCTTTGCCAAGTAGGTCTTTGGCAGCATGTCAAGGGAGATAAAGGTTGGTGATTATCCGGAAGGATTTCTCCCGAAGGACTTTTTGCAACTAATTGGGATTCAGCTGTGAATGAACCTAATTCACAGCTGTTACAATAAAAGAGGTTTTTGGGACTACTTGTTTTAATGACTCAGAAAGCCTAAGTCACAACAGGTGTGTTGAGCTGTGTCCTTTCTCTGTTCATCATCATCATTTTAGCCACTGTCTCTTCACTGCAGGATGAAGGCTTCTTCCCCAAGTTTCCAACCAATACAGTCTTAAAGTTTTCTTTTGCCAATTGGATCTGCCATACTTGCAGATGTCGTCAGTCCATCTTGATTTAGGTCTCTTTTGATCAAGTGAAATCCATCCTATGACTGCCTTGCTCCACCTTGCTCCACCTCTGTGCTCCTTGCTATGTGACTAGCCCGTTTTCCATTTCCATTTCCATTTTTTTTTTTTTTTACTCTCTTGATGGCATTGTATATTTTCGTTTCATCTCTCTTCCACGTGGGAGTCTTTCTGTCTTGCCTTGTGACGGCATCTTTCCATGGCTCCTTTGTGCCACTTGTAGTTTTTGTATCGATTGTGAGTTCAGCGTCCATGTTTTGCTAGCATATGTGTAGAACAGGTAGCGCACACTGATCAAAAACTTTTCTCTTTGGGCAGAGGGGGGAGGTTCTTGAAAATTATGCTGCGCTTGCCGAATGCCTGCAAGTGCCACATTTAACATGCTGTTCAATTTCCTTTATTTTATCATCTTCCATTGAGATCCGTTGGCCAAGGTATATGTCAGGGCTGTCAAATTTAAGGCCCGGGAGCCAGATGCGGCCTGCGGGGTGCTTAGATCTGGTCCACGGGGCTACCCTAAAAACAGCAAAGAATCAACCCAAGCGGCTTTCCCGAGTTCTGTTTTCGCTGGCAGAGGGTTGCAGGCAGGGCCGGATTTTCCTATAGGCTAACTAGGCTTCAGCCTAGGGCCTCAAGATCAAGAGGGGCCTACATTCAAATTGTTAGCAAAATTAAAATGACACTATTCTAAAAACTGTGAACACTAAAACACTGAACCGAAAAAAATGGGAGATGAAAGGGCCTCATAAGTGGAATAGCCTAGGGCCTCTTTTCATCTAAATCCGGCCCTGGTTGCAGGAGGCTGTCGCAGCCAAAAATGGAGCTTGCGAGGGCCGCCCAGAGCCCTCCTGCGCTCCATTTTCGCTGGCATAGGGTGGCAGGAAGCCGTTGCAGCTGAAAACGGAGCTTGGGAGCCTGTTTTCACTGGTAGAGCACTCGGGCCGCCACAGGGGCCCCCAACACGAGTTACGTCAAGCTGACCACGCTCCCCACCCTCGAAGTCAAACGCTGATGCGGCCCACAATGAAATCGAGTTTGACACCCCTGGTATGTGTAGTGGTCTACTACATCTAGTTCTCCAGATATAAAAAACTACATGGAAAACCACCAACGAGCAGCGATGCAATTATAATATTCCCTCCTTTTGTTTTAAAAATAGACTCGTGAGGCAATTGTGTGTTGGCTGTGAATCGATGTTTACGTTCCGTCCTTAGGCAAATTGACTGAAGCCTAACTTTTTTTTTTTAACAAAAAATATCCTAACTCTCATTAGCATGAAACAACATTATTAGAAGCAGTGTGCGGCGGTAGCCAAAAGAGCCAATGCAATCCTAAAGTGCATTAACAGAAGGATACAATCAAGATCAAGTGAGGCACTAATACCACTCTATAAAGCCTTAGTAAGACCACACCTAGAGTACTGCATCCAATTTTGGTCATCACACTATAAAAAAGAGATTGAGACTCTAAAACAGGGGTGTCAAACTCAATTTTATTAAGGGACGTATCAGGGTTGTATTTGCCCTTTGGGAGAGGAATATACGATGAACGGTTACAGGAACTGGGCATGGCTAGTCTAGTGAAGAGAAGGACCAGGGGAGACATGAGAGCAGTCTTCCAATATTTAAGGGGCTGCCACAGAGGATGGGTCAACTTATTTTCCAAGGCACCTGAAGGCCAGACAAGGAATAATGGATGGAAACTGAATAAGGAGAGATTCAACCTAGAAATAAGGAGAAATTTTCTGACAGTGGGAACAATCAACCAATGGAACAGAAGTTGCCTTCGAGAGCTTCATCACTGAAAGCTTTCAAGAAGAGGTTGGACTGCCATTTGTCAGAAATGGTCTAGGGCCATGATGGCGAACCTATGGCACGGGTGCCACAGGTGGCACGCAGAGCCATATCGGTGGGCATGCGAGCTCAGCTGCAGCACGCATGCGTGCACCAGCCAGCTGATTTTCAGGCCTTCTGGGCCCACCAGAAATCAGGAAATACACTGTTTCCGACCTCCGGAGGGCCTCTGAGGGAGGTGGGGAAGGTCTTTTTTGCCCTCCCCAGGTTCCTAGAAAGGCTCTGGAGTCTGGGGAGAGCAAAAAATGGGCCTATTGGGCCCACTGTGCCATCACATGCCAAAAGCAGGGGGGGGGCACATAGAATTATGGATGTGGACATACGTGCGTGTGACCCCACCGTGCTCCCCCCACTTTTGGCACGCGATGACAAAAAGGTTAGCCATCACTGGTCTAGGGTCTCCTGCTTAGGGGTTGGACTAGATGATCTACAAGGTCCCTTCCAACTCTCTTAATCTGTTAAATCTGAAGCACATTAGCGAGCAAAGAAGTGTGGAAGTCCATTTCAGAACGTTGTTTTATATAATTGGATCGAATCTAAGTTACTCCCCCCCCATCCCACTTAATAACCGTCTTTCTTTATGTATTTTGCAGGAATGACCAGTTCTCACCTAAAAGCAGACCAGGCTTTGCTCCATAGTAAGAATGAATGTTCTGCTTCGGCGGCAGTGACGCGTCGGAAACCAGCAGCTCTCAACGGCATTGCCGCGTCTTCGACACCAATCTTATCTCTCTTACCTTCTCCAACAGCAGCAGAAACAGGTAACTGTCTCCCCCCCATCATTTTTCCCAGCTTTGCTCCCGGAAACACCTGGGAAAAAATTCAAGCCGCGAAGTACGCCGATTCTTAACAAATGATGAACACTTTGAAGATCAAAATGTTATTTATAGGTTATTTAAATATGGATAGAGTGGTTGGCTCTTGGTACACCAAGTTTGTAAATCTTGTAGCGCATCGACAATCTATTGTCGATCTTGAGCGTAATTCAGGTAGTCCTCTCAACTTGTTATGATATAACACGGCAGCAGGATTCCGATATTGGAGGGGCTGCCACAGAGAAGGTCAACCTATTTTCCAAATGCACCCAAAGGCCAGACAAGGAATAATGGATGGAAACTGATCGAGGAGAGATTCAGTCTAGAAATAAGGAGAAATTTTCTGACAGAACAATCGACGAATGGAAGAGAAGTTCCCTTCAGAAGCTGTGGGAGCTTCATCACTGGAAGCTTTCAAGAAGAGACTGGACGGCCATCTGTTCAGAAATTGTGTAGGGTCTAAAGCTTGAGGAGGGGGTTGGATTAGATGACCTACAAGGTCCCTTCCAACTCTGTTATTTATTTATTTTTTTAATTAGATTTATAGGCCGCCTTTCTCCGAAGACTCGGGATTGCTTACAATGCGTTAAGCAATAGCCTTCATACTTTTGTATATTTATACAAAGTCAGCTTATTGCCCTCACAAAATGGGTCCTCAATTTACCTACCTTAGAAAGGATGGAAGGCTGAGTCAACCTTGAGCCTGGAGAGATTCAAACTTACACTAATTGCAGACAGCTGTTCTTTACAACAGTGCTTTAGTCCGCTGAGCCACCAGGCCCTTTATTCTATTCTAACTTATGAAATCATCTTTTAAGAAAATCGAAGGGTTGCTGGAAGACAAAATTAAGCACACGTAGCCCTCAACTTACAATCGGTTCATTTAGTGACCGTTAAAAGTTACTGGAAAAAAAGTGACTTATGAGCACTTTTCACATTTCCCCAGGGTCACATTATCAAAATTCAAAGACTTGACAACTGCCTCGTATTTATGACGGTTGCAGTGTCCCGGGGTCACAGTTGTTAGTAACTTAATAACTGCAGTGATTCCTGGTATTTTCCTAGTGTTTTCTCTCATGCTTTATAAGAGAAAAGTGTCAGGGTTTTTTCTAGAAGCCAGCCTGTCTTGCAGGATTTGTTCTGAACAGATGCCGTCGTTTAGGATTAAATTCTCCCATCGCAACTACCTGGTTGTAAGATCTGCTGTTAATTTCTGAACGGTTTCATCCACCTTTCTGTGACTGGGTGCTCAGAAGATATCAAACACCGTACGGCTCTTAATGCCATTATTCACTTTTTTATCCAGATGTTCTCAAGAGCACTATCAAATTTTAATTCTCTTCGATTTCTGAGCAGGTGTTGGTGGGCTTCACATCTAAGGACGTGTTTCTATTGCGTCTTTTCTGCTTTTGTAGGAGTTGTTTTCCTCAGATGCTCTAATTCCAGTCATTCCGCTGGATACGACTTAACGACCACCGTTTAGCCCAAAATGTATGTTGCGAAGTGAGATTGCTGTTAAGTGAATTTTGTCCCATTTTATGACCTTTCTTGCTATAGTTGTTAAAGATTGGGGCATAGATTAACAACTCTGGCAACAAAGGTCCTGGTGGCTCAGCAGACTAAAGCATTGTGATTAACATCAACTGTCTGCAATTACTGTAAGTTCGAATCTCACCAGGCTCAAGGTTGACTCAGCCTTCCAACCTTTCTAAGGTAGATAAAGTGAGGACCCAGTATAAAAAGCTGACTTTTTATAAATATACAAAAGTATGAAGACTATTGCTTAACGCATTGTAAGCCACCCTGAGTCTCCAGAGAAGGACAGCATATAAATCAAATTTTTTTTTTTAAAAAAAAAAAGGTCATAAAATCGGGCAAAATGCACTTCCAATTACCAGTGATGGGATTCAGCCGGTTCAGGCAAATCGGTAATTAAGTTACTGGCTAGCCCTGCCCCGCCTCTTCCAGGAGTCCCCACACGCCCCATTTTGGCTCCCAGGTAAGTGCAGGGAGGCCTGCTAGGCCCAAAATGGGGCACGAGGGGGCGTTGCAGTGCCTAAGTTAGTCCCATGGTTGTTAAGTGAATCTGGCTTCTCCATTGACTTTGCTTGTCAGAAGGTCACAAAAGAAGATCACATGATGCCGGGACACTGCAACCATCATAAATCTGAGTCCATGACCAAGCGTCCAAATTTTGATCACGTGACCGTGGAGATACTGCAATAGTTGTAAGTGTGAGATACGGTCATAGGTCGCTTTTTTCAGTGAAGTTGTAGCTTCGAACGGTCACTAAATGAACTGTTGTAACTTGAGGGCTATCCATACTGTCCATAATACCATATTTTTCGGAGTATAAGACGCACCTACCTTTTTTGGTGAGGAAAAGAAGAAATCTGCCTCTGAGCAATTTTCCCTCTTTGCAGCAAACAACCAACAGCCTGCTTTACTTTCATTTTTGTTTTCAGCATAGCTTGATTAGCACAAGGGGGAAAATCATCTGCTCCAGCAATTTACTTCCTTGCAGCAAGCAGCAGAGTCCTGCACAAAACGGCTGAGAGCAAGTCAGCTGAGAGTCGGGAAGCCGATCCAATCAACTGGTGCTAATTAGCCTGAGCTGAAGCTGAAAGGGGCTGCTTTTTCTTGCTGTTTGCTTGCAAGGAGGCAGAGGCCAAAAAGTGGGAGCCAGTGGGTGGGCGGGGCTATATTCGGTGTATAAGACGCACCTAAATTTTCACCCCCGGAAGAGCAACAAGCGATGGCTTGCATTCCTGGAAAGATGGCTCTGCGTGCTACTTCCGGCACGTGTGCTATAGGTTCGCCATCACGGATATAGTCTGTTACTTATTACCAATCGCACGGTACTAGGCAGTCTCCCAGGAGCCTCAACCCCACCCATCAGACAGCTCTTGTTCCGTTTAATGACCTGCACAGTCATTTAAAGACTGCATTGGGGAAAGCAGGCATTATTGTCCTGCATGGTTGCAGGCTCCATTACGGTCATAGGTTGAGGACTAAGTGTTAATGCTAGGTTACCCCCACTCGTGAGGCACCCAGACGGTCACTTAATGACCACATTGGGAATGGTGGGAACGGGGAGGTCATTAACTAAGGGAATCACATGGTCACCTTACTTAATGACTGTCACGACTTGCAACTGTAATGGGCAGGCTCCCTTACGGTCGTTAGTTAAGGACTACCTGTTAGCGCTAGATTTACCAAGGCCTCCCCCACCCGTCAGGTACCCTGTGCTCCACTAAACAACCTATGTGGCTGCTTAACAACCGTGTTGGGGAGAGCAAGGATGGAGCTGTTAAGTGAATCGATAACACGGTCACCTCATTTAATGGCCGTCATGACTTGTGACCACAATGGGCAGGCTCCATTACAGTCATAGGCCGAGGCCTACTTATACTAGAAAATATTCCTTCCACCTTTTAGTCCTCCGTAGAGCGAAAGGACATGAAATGAAGACCAGATATCATACCTAACTTCTTATTTTCAGCAAGAATACTCTGTGAGCCCTTGATGCAAATTAAAATAAGAAGTTCTTCTGGAACTTATTCAGAAATTGATTGCAAACAGACCTTCTCCCAGTAGTTTATCTGCACACACATTAAGAAGGGCCTCCTCACGTTTTACTACAGAGAGGGACATATCCTGCATGGATGAGAAAGAGAGCTGTGTGTTGAGTGACTTATATTTTGGAATGTCTTCTCCTGAAGGCCAGATTAGGGCCAGACTGGCTTCTGTTAATGTCATTGTATTTTTTTATTTTTATTTTCATTTTTATTTTATTTATTTGTATCCCGCCTTTAGTATTTTTACAAGGCAGCAAACATCCAACACATTTTCCTTCTCCTGTTTTCCCCACAACAACAACACTGCGTGGTGGGTTGGGCTAAGAGAAAGAGGGACTGGCCCAAAGTCTCTCAGCTGGCTTTCATAGCTAAGACGGGACTAGAACTCTCGCACTCCTGGTGATTGGCTCACAGTCTTCCAGCTGGCTTTCATGGCTAAGGCGGGACTAGAACTCTCATACTGGTGATAAGGCGGGACTAGAACTCTCATACTCCTGGTGATTGGCCCAAAGTCACCCAGCTGGCTTTCGTGGCTAAGGCGGGACTAGAACTCTCATATGCCTGGTGATTGGCTCAAAGTCTTCAGCTGACTTTCATGTCTAAGGCGGGACTAGAACTCTTGCACTCCTGGTGATTGGCCCAAAGTCACCCAGCTAGCTTTCAGTGCTAAGACAGGACTAGAACCAGGGGTGATATCTACTTACCTTCCCTATTGGTTCAGAAGTGCGTGTACCGTGTGCATGTCACATGTGATTTTAGACCCTCTGCGCATGCACAAAGCCTTCTGCGCATGCACAGAGGTAAAAAAACAGGTTACTTCCTGATTAAAACCAGGAAGTAATGACATCCAAGTGGGTGGGCGGAACCTCGAGCTCCCACCGCTACCAGTTCGCCCAAACTGTGAACCGGTAGCATTTCATCCCGACTAGAACTCACAGTCTCCAGTTTCTGATGCCACTAGAGCAAATTGGCTCCCCTTATTATTCTGCATTTAAATTATTATTATTATTTTTTTTTGGCTTGCTAGAGTGGGGTCGATGTTACCGCTTTGACTTTGCATGTTTAATAGATTCTGTACTGACTTGAAATCTTCTGGCAGGCTATAAATAATTTAAAGGGCTCTGATATAAATAAATTAGTCTTAAGACTCGATGATCTGAATCAGTTAGCCTTAGGAAGGGCAAAAAGCATGTGGATTGCAAAAACCAATTCCTTGGAAAGAACTTGAACTCCAGAATGCTAGAAAATAAAAACGGAATTTCACTTGTCAGATTCTCGTTCATGGTCTCATCGTTCTAAGACATAATTTATTGCCAATATATAACTGTTGACGACAATGATTTTAAATGTATCTTCCCCAATAATTCCAAAGTTCTATTTTTTTTTTCCTTTTTTCCGTGCCATTTCCCATATTGTCAACGTTTGCTCATGAATTTCAGCTTCAGTAAATGTTTACTTTGGCCTGCGTTAATCATAATCCATGTGGTATTTTTGCAGGAAACCATGTTGGCAATCAGTTGTTCCCCATCTTGGTTGACTCTGACCTCCCTCTCTTTTCTTGTCTTCTCCAGCCAGCTCAACCCTCAAGAAGAGATTCAAACGCTGTGAAATTGAAGCAATCCAGTGTGAGGTTCGTAAGATGTGCAACTACACCAAGATCCTCTCCACAAAGAAGAACCTGGACCACGTCAACAAAATCCTGAAAGCCAAACGGTTGCAGAGACAATCGAAAACGGGGAATAATTTTGTCAAGAAGAGGCGAGGCCGTCCACGGAAGCAGCCCCCTTCATTCGACGAAGACTCCGGAGACCAAATGCCTGTGCTGGAGAAATGCGTGGACCTGCCTTACAAACGAGGTCAGCGCCTTCTCTTGAACTCTCTGATACTGGAACAGGCCAGCAGTCAAGATCCGGTGGCCGCCACCATTGAGGCGGTGGTCCACATGGCCCGAGAAACCACTCAGTCTCCCCTCCTCCCGGTCCCTCCGTCACGGACGTCAAGAGCCGGAAAGCGGAAAAGCAAGTCGCAATCGCATCCAGAGGATGAGGAGGACGAAGTGAAAGGAAAAAGGCACCGGAAGAATAGAGGAACCGAGAATGAACATCTTCCCTAGTATCTCACACGGTCAACAAAAGACAGAGGGGGAATGTTCAGCCAGTAGGCCAGAGTGGAAAAACTCTAGTTCACATCTTCTACAGCAGTCCCCAAACTTGGCAACTTTAAGACTTGTGGACTTCAACTCCCAGAATTCTCCAGTCAGCTGGCTGGAGAATTCTGGGAATTGAAGTCCAGAAGTCTTAAAGTTGCCAAGTTTGAAGACCTCTGTTCTACGGCATCAAAATTTGCTCTGTATTTCAGTAGCACAGGAGCCAAATTCATCCAGATGAATTTGATCACTCATCGTCCTCATCATCATCATCACCACCATAACAATAAGAACTCAACCACGATGGGAACCCCTTGATTAATAACAGGGGAGAGAGGGTACGGAAGACGTTCTTCAAACTGAGTTTTGCTTTTTTTTTATGTTGTCGTCGTTCCAACAAGTCACCATTGTTCTTGTGTCTCCCAGAAGTCCCCGGAGGGTAGGAGAACATGGTGTCCTTACCAGTACGGTCAATATCTTTCTCAAATGATGGTCCTTGCCCCCTTTTTTTGGTAGGTAACATTGAAATCACCAGCAAAGTTTCTGGTCACTGCTGTGACAGCGAATGGGGAAAAATACTTCTTCCCTGCCACACAGCTATTACCGTATTTTTTTGAGTATAAGATGCACCTCCCCCCCCCAAAAGGGGGTGAAAATTTAGGTGCGTCTTATACACCAAATGTAGCCCCGCCCACCCACTGGCCCTCACCCTTTGGCCTCTGCCTCCCAGCAGTTACCTTCTTGCAAGCAATCAGCAAGAAAAAAATAGCTCCTTTCAGCTTCAGCACAGGCTAATTAACACAAGTTGATTGGATCGGCCTCCCAACTCTCAACTGATTTGCTCTCAGCTGTTTTGCGCAGGGCTCTGCTGCTTGCTGCAAAGAGAAAAATTGCTGGAGCAGATATTTTTTCCCTTTGTGCTAATCAAACTATGATGAAAATGAAAGTAAAACAGGCTGTTTGCTGCAAGGAGGCAAAATGGTTCAGAGGCAAAGGGAGATTTCTTTTTCTTCTTTTCCTCACCAAAAAAAGTAGGTACGTCTTATACTCCGAAAAATACAGTAAGTCACAAGAGTTCTTGCCCAGGAACCAAGATGCCAGGTTACATCTGAAAATCGCATCTCCCCCCACCTTTTTTTTTCCAAAAATAATAATTACAATGCAAATTCCTCAAATGTGCTTTTCCTTTCTAACAAGGTTTCATTGGGTCTGGGAAGAACATGAGAAGAAAATTTGTCTAAGCTGATGGTAACCAAACATCTAACCCTAACCCAATCTGGGGAGATATTTGCTGCTAATTTTGAAGAAGTGTTCATTTTCTCTGTTTCCTAGAGTGCCCGATGAAAAGGAAATTTGGTTTTCAAAACGAGTCATGCAGGACGAAAATAAGGAACACCACGTAGGATAGATGAAGGCGTCCTTTTAAACGTGAAGAGCTTTTTGGTGGCCTCCCTCAAACAATTGCTGCCGAGTGGGTTGTGCATTTACAAAATGGCGCCATTGCTTGTCGCTTCATTTGAAAACTTCAGGTTTTTTACTGTCCCAGCTGAGTGCTCCGACCGTCAATTGCCTGATAGAAGCAAAATTTTTCCAGCAGCTTCAGTTGGCTAGTAGATTTGCAGAAAATGGAGACCAAACAAGGTTTCTTCAAAAAAAATAAAAAATCAAGATGAGATGCCTTTTTGTGCATGCACACCACATCAACGTATACACAAAATATGACCATGGAGTGACCCTACTTCTTTTGATTCACCCGCAAATGCCCTTATAAGCTTATCGGCAAAATAAATAAAAATAAATAGGAATGTACAGTGATGCTATTTTCAAAAGGTAAATGGAAAGGATCCAAGCTGGAAAAATAGAGGTTACTCAAAACAAATTCGTGCTAATTATGAGAAACATTCCTGCACGTTAAGTGTCCAGGGCTGGTTGAGGTTGTTTTTTTTTTTTCAATACAGTGAAAAAAATAAATAAATAGGAAAAGCCATTTTGAAGTAATAATTCAACCGAAAAAACCTAACAGAGGAAAAACCGTGTATAAATTTCTCAACGCAGAATTTCTCGACGAAAATTTTAAAATGACCAAGTGTTCTTATCTTAAAAAAGAAATAATAATGTTTAAAAAATCTAGATGTTCAAAAGATAGTGTTTGAATTAAAAGCCACTCTGGAGGTTTTTCCTTCCAAGGGGTGGTTGCCTTAATAAATTGAAAAATATTTGGGGTGGGGCTGTCCTGTATATAATGTAATTATAAAGACGAAGGGAGAACTCAAATCTGCATGGACCCCAACTTTTGTGTGACCCAGTTGTTGTTTTCTTTTTAAAATTGTCATTTCCAATTGACCAGATCAAATACAAATCACCCTTTTTTTTTCACTGTGTCGTTGGCTTCGGTTTCTGAAGCAGATTTGATTCGCTAACTCAGTACGTTTGTTTGTGTTGTGTTGCATTAAGCAGCATATTTTTATATTATCCTTTTTTGGCATTAATGATCCTTCTCCTGAAAACAACAAAGAAAAACAAAACAAAGGAAGATAAAGGCCATTGTTAATAATTTCCTTTCCGTTCCCCCATTAGTTTAATAATAATCTTATTGTGAGGGGGGGGGGACAAGTAGGGCATAATGTATGAAGAAGAGATTTTAGCAAAGCAAAATAATAATAATGAAATAAGTCGAAGCAGTTGCTGAGTTTGGATTCAGTATGGGGGATAACATCTTCGGAATATTTAGAACCAAAAATTTCTCCTTCTTAAAATTCAATAGATAAATAAATAACCAGTTCTAACTGGTACAGTTACCTTTTCCTAAGGTTATTTCACTGTTTTTGAAGCAGAAATCTATCTTTACAACTATTAGCAAGGCTTCCTTAGACCAAAAGTATCCTATTTTTTTGATCAGACAAGATTCCTCGAGGCTACAAAGCCCAAAGGGAACGGAATCAGATCTAAAATTAAAACCAATCTCATTTCATTAAAATGTCTTGTTCAAGTCTCCATTAAATAAATGCAGTTAAAATCATTTCCCCCCCATATGGTTGTATGTCTAAGGTCGCATTTTTAAAAAAGAAGAAGTAACTTTTGGAAAAGTTTTGGAGGTTATATTGAAAGCAGAGAGTGTCTATGGAGATTCTCCAAAAAGAGCTGGATTGGGTAACCTCAAAAGCTTCCTTCCACCCACCTCTGTGGTTCTAAGTGATGAAATCTCCTACAACCCACAGGGCCAACCTATCTTCCACTGCCCACATGCTCCACATCCTCTTTAGTGTATCTATTCCATCCATGCTGTGATTTGACAATAATTCTCAAGGACACATTTCATCAGCCCTAGCAATGTCAGTATTCTCACATTGCCATAATCCCAGTAAATTTGGAACAGAGCCAAACTAGTATTTCATTGCTTAGTTTTCCCTACGTGGATGCTACCAAAATAGGCATCTCAGAAGAATGTCATTTTTTTTTAGTGAGATGGATGGATTGATTGGGATTGCTCTCTACCTCTGCACCAAAGAAAATTGATGTGAACTAAACAATAGGGATGATAATTAAAAGAAGAGGACAAGTAATACCTATAGTATGCCACAGCAATTATAGATAAGGTCCCCAAGCAATGTAATGAAGACCAAGAACAGGAAGAGCAACTTCTGCAAAGTCTTTTGAGGAAGTTGCAGGGCAAGTAAATCTACATTGAGGTTCCTGTCTTATACAAGCCAACATAGATTGTTGACCACAGATTGTAGACCTTCAAACAATTTACCATTTTACTTTATCAAATCCCTTTTGGAGAAAATGATGGTAACACACATGAGGGAGAGCCACTGAAATAGCTATTATGAGTCTCCACGTAAAATTCTCTCCATCTTTGAACTCACTGGTTACTTAAAACTCATTTGAATTCTTTTAATTTAATTTTAGTTTTAATTTCTTGGGTTTTTTTCCTTTTCATTGCAACAAAAAAGATTAAGTCTTCAGTGGCAGAATGGGGTCTGTGAGTGATTTTGAACTTAAGATGTTGAGTTCTAGGTGATAACTGTTTTCTTGGAGGTTTGATCTCCAGGAAAGGGCCTCTCAAGCCAATTTGTTTCTTTCACTGACATTTAATGAGTGAATTGTGTCTGATACCTCACTGCACTGATACCTTCAGTGACTCAATTCACATATCAGTAAAGAATTGTTCAGTCTTGGAATGACCGGACTTTGCGTCCCTGAAAACGTAATAATTGATACATGTAAAATACGTTTCATCAAGTCCTATCAGAGATGCATTGAAGTTTAAAATTCTTACATCCCTTTCAACTTCAAAATTTGCCCCCCCCCCCCAAAAAAAAAGTATATTTGAGGACTGGATGAATAGAAATGGCCAGTTATGCTTTATTTCTGGGGAACATCTAAAAACAATTGCCACAATTATTACAAATCACTGAGACTCGGCAGTTAAAAATACGTTCTCCCAAAAATGTAGGCATGAACACATAATGCAAATATAAAGCTTACCGCCCAGTCATAAACCCAATGAATAGGAAGGAGTGTTGTATTTCAAAAGGCCATCCTGATTTTTGAACCAATATTCATTGACGAGGCATCTTTATAAAATTACAAGAATCGTCTTTTAACCATTTCAATCTAGAAACACCCAGGACAGGTGAAGGATAAAATCCCTCTGTGTAATATGTTTCATATCCTGTTCAGTTTCCATAAAAAACAAAGAGTGTGAGCATTTTAACATCCTGAGGGAATCCATGGAGCCATTTTGAAGCCGTTGGCTTTTATTTGGTACCACTCGGAAGAAATGCCAGAAGTTAGCTTTCTAGGGTATTTGCCTTCTGAAAAGATGTCCAAATAAGTTATATCATAATAAGTACCGATGCTGTGGGTTCTATTTTGACTTTTTGGACTGAAGATGGTCACGGCTCGTTGATCAGCCTTGAGAAGAGTAAAATTAGGAGTTATCTAAGTAAGACAGCATTGTTCAATTTTGGTAACTTAAGACCTGTGGACTTCAGCTTCCAAAATTCTTAAAGTTACCAAGATTGGACACTGCTGTGCTAAAAGCAAACTTGAGTTGTGAAGTGGTAGAACAAACTCTCTCGTGTCCAGCTACCAGTAGATTTGTTATACAAAGCCATAAATAATACCAAACACTAAATATGGATTGCTACAGATTTGACTTGGGAGCAGGGGTTTACCAATTCTTCGTCCAAACATGTTAGTCTGATTAAGAATGAGTTTTAGGAAAACCAGCCAAACCATCATTCAACGGGATAACCTGTATCAAACCATCCCACTGAAGCCATAGTTTACCCATTTCAGCACCAAGGATGACAAGAATGCAGCAACTGTATTTTGTAATCTGAACTTTAGAGTTGAGCGCATTGAGTCAGTAATAAGCTTCTTTAAAAATGCAGATGCAGAGACCAGGGAAAGAGAGAAAAAAAATCATTTATTATGAGAGATTGATCACCTAGACAATTTAGCTGAAGTTAAATTCACTGAACATAAAGGTAATTTCCTGCAGGGACACAATTAAAGGGATTATGGTATATATTTCTTTCCCTCCTGAGTAGGACAGTGGTGGTTTTTTGTAGGGAATAGGTAATTAATCCATAAAATAATTCCTCCTCAGGGTTACAGTCTCAAACCCCCTTATCAACATCCTTCCAAAAAAAGGAGTAAAGAAATTAAAACCCAGCAGAACAAACCTTGGTATATAAACTGTTTGAATATATACAATTTGGCACCTGCTATTCTTTCAGCTCTTTGGATAAATATCTTGAGGATATGTCATTCCCCTTTGAACTTGTTGTCGGAGTGATGCTTGGTTGCCACTTGTTAAATATAAATATATATAATTAGAGCGAGCACATCTTCCAGTTTAAGCTTCGTAAATGCAATTTGTTTTTGCTAATATGTGAATTGCAGTATTCAGGGCAGGGGTGAAATCTACTTACTTTCCTTACCGATTCGGAAGTGCTCGTTTCGCACATGCATGTCACATACATGCGTAGAGGGTAAAAAAACCCAGGAAGTAACAACACCCAGGCGGGTGAGTGGAGCCTCACACTGCCATCGCTACCGGTTCTCCAAGCCACCTGTCACAATTGCTACCGGATAACTGGATCCGGTCCGAACCGGGAAGATTTCACCCCTGATTCAGGGGTATCCCGCCTAGACCTTCAACAATTTAAATGCAAAGTTAACTGAGTTGCATTCCCCCCCCCCAAAAAAAAAATGCCAGAGGATTTAACTGACTTGCCTGTTTGTTATGTTAGGGGTATCCAACCTTGGCAAGTTTAAGACTCGTGGACTTCAACTCCCAGAATTCCTCAGACTAGGAATTCTAGGAATTGAAATCCACAAGTCCTTTGACTTCAATTTGCATAATCCCCCAGCCAGCCATGCTGGCTGAGGAATTCTGGGAGTTGAAGTCCGCAAGTCGTAAAGTTGCCAAGGTGGTTAAGAGTAATCATATTTGAAAAGTTGGTGTCTGTTTTTATTGACGTTTTCTCCGTTCAGATGGGTTAATCACAAGCACAGCAAATTTTTGGATCATGTTGTTAGCCAGCCAAGGAAACGTATTGGAAATATTCATTAAAAACCCTGCCAATTTATTACTAAAACAAGAAAATCTTCAGAAAATCCCACCGCCCTAACTTTCAAATAGGAAATATATATACATATATATATATATATATACAATTAAGCAAAGGAGATTTGTTGACGTGGGGAGAAAAACTAATACAAAAATCATGTGGATCGGTTATTTTTTTTAAGTGCTGTTTCTTAAATAATAATACTAAATGCACACGAAGTGTTAAATATGTATATACTGTATTTCAAAAACTTAAAATCCTACAAAATGAACGGGGCACAAGATTGTTTTACAAGTCGTGCTGGCTACTTTTTAGTTTGTAAGTGGTTTTTAAAAGCCTTTTTTAACGTGTAATTTGCATGTTCTACTTTGATTGTATGTAAACATATTTTAGAGCAAAAATGTATTTGTATTTTATTGAATATAGAGGCGAGACGGAAAAAAAACTTGTACATTTGTTTGAAATGTTCTTTTTGTAACGGTTTTTATTCATGAAGCATTTTTGTACATTTAAAAAAAAACGGATACGGACTTTGTTGTTATTTGAAAGTTAGGTACATCTGGCATGCTAAAATGTCATGCTTTTTTCATAATTGTAGATGTTGGTTTTTAAACAATTTTTTTCTAAAAAGGAGCTCCAGTCTTCGCTACCAAATCAGGTTAGCCCAGTATAGAGCACTTAACTATTAAAAGGGAAAAAAAAGAGAAAAAAGAGAAAAAAAAGTTAATCCTATTCATATGTTATTCATTGTGTGAAATTAAAGGAATTCAAATCAGTCTGTTAAGTTGTGAATTCTTTTGTCTTATTTTTCCATCTGGTTCACATCAGTTTTAATAGCTCTAACAGTAAAAATGCATATGGGCTCCATGTCCTCTCTTTCTTTTTTCTTTCTTTCTTTTTTTTTTTTTTTTATGTGGTCGTGGATAAATCTGGTTTTCGGTTCTTTTCCTTTTATTTTCCTTTTGGACCCTTAAAAAAACAAAAAAGACGAAATGTTTCTTCGGGCAAGAAAAAATAGTAGCGAGAAGTGTGGTGAAATTTAGAAAGAACACGGATCTTTCGCTGCTGTTCCCCAATCATTTTATCTGTCTTTCTACTCAATAAAGGAGAATGATTCGGGGTTGGTTTTTATTTTTAAACTTTACAGCATTCCCGTTCTTCCCCAGAACAGCTCCTGCAAAACCAGTAACAAATTTGTAATCTGTTAACGCGCATTTGTAATTTCAGAGGCACGGCGCAAAAGGAAGTAGGATGAGGAGGGAAGAAGGAAGAAAACGGGAGCAGTCATGTAATTTGTTCTGGTTGAAAACTAGATGGAAGTTTAATTTACGGGGAGCCCCTATTCGTTGGTTGCTCATCTGCAATGTTGTATTACTAACATGGGTAGTTTAAAAGGTGATTGATAGGCAGGATTATTTGAAGTACGGATTCTGAAGACACCCAGTTAGCCTGATATAGCAGGTTTTCTTGCTAAATGAGTGTCATACAAGTGAGGAATCCATCGCCTATTCAACAATTGGATGTGTGGTAGACAATGATATAATCCCTTATATCAGAGATGGCGAACCTATGGCACACGTGCCACAGGTGGCACATGGAGCCATATCGGTGGGCACGCAAGCTCAGCTCAGCTCAGCCGACTTCCGGTGGGACTGGAAAGCCCGATAATCAGCTGGCCAGTTTGGCCAGCTGATTATCGGGCTTTCCAGTCCCACCGGAAGTCAGCAAACGGGCCGTTTCCGGCTTCTGGAAGGCCTCCAGGAGGGTGGGGAAGGCATTTTTGCCCTCCCCAGGCTCCTAGAAAGCCTCTGGAGCCTGGGGAGGACGAAAAATGGGCCTACCGGGCCAACTGTGCCATTGCATGCCAAAAGTGTGGCAAGTGCGGGTGGGGTCATACGTGCATGTGCGGGGGGCAGGGCGCATAGAATTATGGGTGTGGGCACACACACATGGGACCCCCCCATGATCCCCTCACTTTTGGCACACGGCAAAAAGGTTAGCCATCACTGCCTTATATCATTAGTGGGTTGTGCCCGGTTCAGACCGGGGCGCCCGGCAGGAGGCTCCGCCCATTGACCCGGACATCATCATAAGTGATCCACGCATGCGGGCACGATGTGAACCAATAGTAAAGGTAAGTAGAACCCACCCCTGTTCTGGTTGAACAGCAACATTTGGAAGCAGCAATTCTTTTCGCTAAGCGATAAGGTCATTAAACGAATCACGTGACCGCACCAGGCTTACAATCTCAGAATCACTAAGAAAAACCACTTGTGGCCAGTAGGCAAGGCTACAGGTAGTCCTCAGCTTAATGACTACAGTTTCCGTTCCTAAGCAAGAAAGTTGTTAAGTGAGTTTGGGCCCGTTTTATGACGTTGCTAAGTGAATCACTTTTTGTCAAGTTAGTAACATGGTTGTAAAGTGAGTCTGGCTTTCCCATTGACTGTTTGTTTGTCAAAAGGTCGCAAAAGATGATCGCTGAACCCCAGGACACAGCAAACCGTCATAAGTATGAGCCAGTTGCCAAGTATCTGAATTTTGATAACGTCACTGTGGGGAAGCAGCTATGTGTGGAAAATGGTCATAAGTCACTTTTTTTTAGTGCCTGCGAAGAATCACTAAACTGATGGTTGAAAGTCAAGGACTGCCTGTATATCTTTCTGTTTATGTGGGATCGATATATTTGAATGTGAAAATATTCATGCTCATTCTGTTCCTCCTAAAGAACTCGGGGAAATTTAGTATTAAAAAATGAAAGCTTTTAAATGTAAAACAATCAGATTTCAGGTAGTGTTCTGACCCGGCTCCCAAACACGACAAGCACTCTGTAATCAATTAAACATTCCCTTTATTAGGAGCGCCAGCAAACGCGGCCAAGAGTGTCGCTCCCCCTCTCTCTCTCCCCCTTCACTCTCTCCCACTCCCTCTTCCTCTTTCTCCCTCTCTCTCCCACCTTCACTCTTCCTCTCTCTCACTCTCTTCCTCCCTCCCTCCCTCTCTCTTTCTCTCCCTCACAAGTGATGGGTTGCCCCCGGTTCGCACTGGTGAGGGAGTGCGAACCGAGGGCAAGTTTACTACTTTACTAGAAGTAGTAAAACCAGTGGGAGGCTCCGCCCACTGACCCTAAGGTCATGAAAATGCTTGCGCAGAAGAGTACGCGAGCAAAACACGCACGGCCCTGTTGCGGACCGGTAGTCAAGGTAAGTAGAACCCACCCTTGTCCCTCACACTCTGTCTTTTTCAGAAGTTGTCTGCCACACCTATTTGTCTCCGCCCCCTGCCTTTTATCCCTAGAGCTAGGGTGAGACTTCGCTAGCAGTGGTAGCTTGTCTGTCACGAGGACCGGCCCATAGATTACCGCTGCTCTCCTCTGCCTTCTGCACATCGGTGCATCAGGCACTGGACCCAGCTGTTCTTCATCAGCCACCTCCAGACCTCGGGGCTTTTGACTCTCCATCTGAGGGCTGACGGACAGCCCAGCCTCCGCCTCTGTCTCTACTTCTGACAGAGATAGAGACATTCCCTCTTCCCCCTCAAAGCTTTCAAAAGGCCTTAATGCTGGCCCTGACTCCCTCGTCACCTCCTCATCTGATTTGGTTGCTGGGAGGTCTGGCGGCCGACAGGCCACAACAAGTAGTCCTTGACTTACCACCATTCATGTAAACATCATTTGAAGTTATGACAGCATTGGAAAAAAAGTGATTTGCGACTGGTCTTTACACTTAACAACTGTCACAGCATTCCCGTGGTCACGTGATCAAAATTTGGGCATGTATTTGTGATGCCGGGGAATCACAGGATCTCCATTTGTGACCTTCCCTGCTGACTTCCAACTAGCAAAGTCTACGAGAAGCTGGATTCACTCAATAACCGTGGTGATTCACTTAACAACCGTGGCAAAAAGGTCATAAAATCAGATGTGACTCACTTAACGACTACCTCACTTAGCAATGAATATTCCGGCCCCAACTGTGGTGGTAAGTCGTGGACTACCTCTACAATCAACATAAAACTACCACCACAAACTGAGCAATATGATATGTGCAGTACAATGCAGTGAGCCATGGGTAGATCTGTACATTGGGGAAACAAAACAACCACTTCATAAATGTATGGCACAACATAGAACAAATCCATCAGGACAAGATTCAACAGTCCATCTGCATTTGAAAAAAGTCACTCTTGAAGACAGCCAGTTCACATTCTGGACACAGAGGACTACTGGTTTGAAAGGGGTCAAAAAGGCCATCTAGGTCGAAATTGAACAGCCTTCTCTCAACAGAGGGGGAGAGATATGACACCACCCATCTCCTGTTTACAACACAGTCCTTTCAGCAGCCCCAAGAAAGTTCCATACTCATTTGCACTCTGATTCAGGACACAAGATAAACCTCCAAGTGGCTTCAATGACTCTCAGAGGGAGTACTAACAACCAGATGACTACAAATAATATAAATCCTTTCATCCACCACCACTCAGTCAGAATTGAAGAAGCTTCTTGGATGAGAAGTGAAAGGTCTTCAAGGAAAAACAAAGGAAGTCCAGTTGCCATTTAAGTCCCCTTGCCTTTTGGAAAAAGGACCTTTGGGACTATTGATTAGCCAATTTGCTTGCGCCCCAATAAAATGACCCTGCAGAGTAATATTTGCATTGTTATTAAAGGCCGCCATTTTTTCTGAAGAAATTAAACCCAATGTTGGTATTTATGGTACTTTTCAGAGTATAAGACGCACTCCCACCCCCCCACACACACAAAGCAGGTGGAAATGTCTGTGCGTCTTGTACAGCAAATGTTGCCAAAGCTCCACCCACCCACCAGCCCCCACCCTTCAGCCTCTGCCTCCCAGCAATTTACCTCCTTGCACCAAACAGCATGGTCAGTTTCCGCACAGCCTGATTTACCACAAGCAGCTGATTGGCGGTTGGATCAGCCTCCTGGAATACTCCCTATCAGCTCATCTAGGCTGCGCAGATCACCAGTGCCGCCCATCGCCACCAGTGGCGCCCATCACCACTGTCACCTATTGCTGCCTCCGCGCGCCCCATTTTTGGCCTCCACGCATCCCATTTTCAGCCCATTCCAGGCGGCGGAGATAGGCAGAAGCGGCCTAGAACAGGCCGAAAACAGGACACAGAGAGGCCAAAAATGGGATGCTGTTTGCTGCAAGGAGGCAAATTGCTGGGAGGCAGAGACAGATTTTTTCCCCCCTTGTTTTCTTCCCCAAAAGCTAGGAGCGTCTTATACTTCGGAGCGTCTTATAGTCCAAAAATATGGTAAATTACACAGGTTTTTCCACGCTGCAGTCACTATCCATTATGCGCCTTACGGTCACAAACATCCTTTTCTCAAGTACAGAAAGCATCGATGACAGCAACTAAGAGGATTTTAAAAGGCGGGGCGGGGAAGTCAGGCGGCGAATAAGTCTGTGGTGATTTTTTTTTTTATCACTTAGTTTTCCACACGAATGCCTTGCCCTTTATTTAGGCTCATTAAGCCGACACAGCCATAATACGGAGGAGTTAATCGCCATTGTTCCTATGCCTCTGGGAGGAGGCAGAATAATCTTTCATCTTTCAAGCAGAGGAGACCAGAAGGGAATTCAAACAGGATGGGTCATCGTGGTGAAGCTCCAGCAAACCTTCGACGCCAAGGTTGCTTCGAGAGGTTCAGGAGACTTTTCTTTTATTATTCTTCAATCGCTAAGTTGTGTCTGACTTTTTTGTAACCCCGTGGACCACAGCACATCAGCACACACACATGTCCTCCACAGCTTCAGGTCCTTGCAGACAGATCAACAAATTAGTAGCATCACCTCCTCCTCGTCCTCCTCCTCCTCTCCTCCTCCCGCTCCCTCTACTCCATAAACTGCACTACCCTCTAGCACTGATGATGTTACATAGTTGGGTCATGAAAGGTCAGCAAGAAACCACCAAACTCAGAGAGCATCAAAGACCTCCTCTTCCTCTTCCTCCTCCTCTCCGCAGACTCTAGTCCTTTCTAGCACTGATTATGTTATCCAGTTGGGTAGGGAAAGGTCTCCAAGAAAATAACCAAGCTCAGAGAGCATCAAAGACCACCTCCTTTCTCCTTCTCCTCCTCCTCTTCCTGCCCTTCCGCTCTGCAGACTCTAGTCCCGTGGTGGCGAACCTATGGCACGGGTGCCACAGGTGGCATGTGGAGCCATATTGGTGGGCACGCGAGCTCAGCTTCGGCATGCATGCGTGTGCCAGCCAGCTGATTTTTGGGCCTTCTGGGCCCACCAGAAGTCAGGAAACACACTGTTTCCGGCCTCTGGAGAGCCTCTGGGGGGGTGGGGAAGGCCATTTTTGCACTCCCCAGGCTCCTAGAAAGGCTCTGGAGCCTGGGGAGAGCAAAAACCGGGCCTACTGTGCCATCACGTGCCAAAAGCGGAGGGAGCACGGGGCACATAAAATTACGGATGTGGGCACGTGTGTGTGAGACCCCACCGCGCTCCCCCCACTTTTGGCATGCGCAAAAAGGTTAGCCATCATTGCTCTAGTCCTTTCTAGCACTGATTATGTTATCTAGTTGGATAATGAAACATCTGCAAGAAAATAAATCAGAGATCATCAAGAATCTGACTTTTAATTTGGATTCCTGCTCTAAGCAGGAGTTTTGACCTGGTAGTTTAAATGAGTCAACACATTTGATGCAACACATTTTTTTTTTGTTTAATTAAAAAAAATGGGAGATTGATGTTCTAGAAATCCAAACCCCTGTCTTGGATGTTCTTCTTATTTTCAGGAACATTCTTAAACTCTGTGTACGCTCTCAGGCATCAATGTTCATTTGCTGAGTTGTGTCTGATGCTTCACATCCCCATGGACCATAGCCCACCAGGGCCTCCCTGTTCTCCATTGTCTCCCAGAATTTGTCCAAACTCACATTCATTGCATCGATGACCTTATCTATCTCATCCTCCGCCATCTCCTTCTCCGTTTGCCTTCCATCTTTCTCAACATCAGGGTCTTCTCCTAGGAATCCTTTCTTCTCATTTGGTGGCCGAAGTCTTTGAGCTTCAGCTTCAGGATCTGTCCTTCCAAAGAACAATCAGGGTTGATTTCCTGTAGGGTTGACTGATGTGATCTCCTTGAAGACTCAAGAGTCTTCTCCAGCACAATTCGAAAGCACATGAGATGTTTATGAATTCCAAACAGCCTGGAATCCTGACCCAGATGTCTTTCTGATATTATAATCAGCAGCTTTCTAACTGGAGTCCAAGATATCTCAAGATACCCACAATATTTCCCTGATCCACTCATTTGGTCAAAGGAGGCCATGAACAGTGCTGAGATTCAAATAATCTAACAACTGGTTCTCTGCCCTAATGACCAGCTGGGTAGGCATGGCCAGGGGTGTGACACACAGCACTTGGCCTCCTGCACCCCCCAAGAGCAAAAATGAGACCCTGGGGAACACATACATACCCCGCACCCCGTTTTGGGCCTAGTAGGCCTCCCTACAGCCTCCTGGGAGCAAAAATGGGCTGTGAGGAGGACACACCGCATCTTCCTGTGCCCTGTTTTGGGCCTAGGAGGCCTTTCTGTACTTACCTGGGAGCCAAAATGGGGTGCATGGGGACTCCTGGAAAGGGAGGGGTCACCCAGCAATTTAACTACTGAATTGCTCGAACCGGCTGAATCCCACCACTGGCCATGAGGTTTATCAGGTTATGATCTGTTTTTGACAAATCCATGTTGGCTTTTGATTATAACTTTGTTCATTTCTAGATGTTCATTGATCCATTGCTTGATTATTATTTTTCCAGCATCTTCCCAGGCATTGATGTCGTGCTGAGTAGTCTGTAGTTTCCTAGATCCATTTTTGAACATCACATCGGCTCTTTTCCAGGCCTCTGGCAGTTCCCCAGTTCTCCAGGAACATTGGAAGATTTTGCTCAGTGGTTCTGAGATCATCTCTGTCAGCTCCAGCTCGCCCCAGTTCAGCTCCACCATGCATGCACATGCACCTCCCGCCAGCCAGCTAGTTGCACGTTTTGGGCACTCAGTCCAGAAAGGGTTCGCCATCACGGCTCTATGTTCTTTTGTTCTAAGTATAGTTTCCTGTATCATGTTACAGTATAAATAGTTAAGCAGTAAAGCACATGATGACTGTATTGTTCCGACCTAGGCTTCCTTAGAAAATATACAGCACAATCTTAGTCCTGGCAAACCTTTTATTCATATGGCTGTGAATTATTGTCATTCTCAGTCCGACAGGCTTTTCAAACAGCCTTTCAGGGGAGTGTTTGCAAACACCCACCTTATCTACTTTGGAATGCTGCCATAGAACTAATTGCCACACTCAGGGCAAGGCCAAACATAGCACAGATTCAAACAGAACTTTCCAAAGCTTTAACCGACTAGATGAACTAATTGCTTCCTGCAAAAGCTCATGTCCCGTTCGCTCCTCTTTTATGTCTCATGGGTGGGGCCAATCATCTCCAAGCCTTACTCCCAAGTCGACTCTGTTTTAATTGTTTTTGTCTTCTGGCAGCTCTGTGCATGTGCACATCGGGGACAGGCTCCTGCTGTTCTTGTGCCTCACTGATGTCAGACTCCGGAGGCTCCGGAGGCAGCAAAGAACCACCAGATGACCTTGGGCCCCTTTCTGCCTCCGACTCAGAACCCTCATCTGAGCCTTCCCCAGACTCCAGGACTGGCCCACGTTCCTCCCCAACCTCCTCACTGTCCGAATCTGCAGCCAGTTCTGTTGGCCGCTGGCAGACCACTATATACAAACAGAATTTCTAACACCACCACTTCTGAGACCATCTAACCTATTTACCAAAATCCAGATGGCAGCCACAGGATGGTGGCTGTGCAGTTTCTTACAGATCCAAGCAAGAGTCTTTTTGTGAACACACATATTTATGATGGTCGCAGTGTCCCGAGGGGGTCTCATGATTCCCCCTTTTGCGACCTTCTTACAAGCAATGTCAACGAGGAAGCCAGATTCACTTAACAACCATGTGGCTAATTTAACAACTGAAGTGACTCACTTAGCATAACAAAAAAGGTTGTAAAATGGGGCAAAACTCATTTAATAACAATCTCGCTTAGCCACAGAAATGTTGAGCTCATTTCTGGTCGTAAGTGGAGAACCCCCTGTAAGAAACTTGGACTTTTATCAGAGAATACGAGCAGTTTAACATTTCAGGGGGGGGGGTACAAAATGTCTAGATATTTGCACGCTCCCAACCTCTCAAATGGTAGACTCAACAAAATCACCTTTTGGGGCTTTTAATTCCCTCCCCCCCCCTCCTATGTTCAAAGCATTTCTAAAAACAGCGAATTTCAACATAACGGATGCCCAACACATGTGAATTCCTAACTGACACAAACTCCTTCAGCCCCTAATTCCTAGAAATATACTTATGTACTGCTCTAGATTTAAGGGAAGAGCTGGTTTAATTAACTGGCATGGTGCCATCCGCTCTCATGCTGAGCAGACGATAGATGCCTGGCTGATTAGTGCTTTGGCAGGCAAATCTTTGATCTTCTGGATTTCTTATCTTCCATCTTCTTCAACCCCAGCTGAACCTAAAGGCCATCTGTCAGCTTGTTCCTTTTCCAAGACCTGTTGTTTCCCTCAAAACTGGAATTGGATATGTCTAGTTTAATGAAAAGAAGGACTAGGGGTGACATGATAGCAGTCTTCCAATATCTGAGGGGTTGCCACAAAGACGAGAGGAGGTCAACTTATTCTCCAAAGCAACTGAAGGAAGGACAAGAAGCAATGGGTGGAAACTCATCAAGAAGAGAAACAACCTAGAACTAAGGAGGTCAACCTTGAACCTGGTGAGATTTGAACTGCCAAATTGCAGGCAGCCGGCAGTCAGCAGAAGTAGCCTGCAGTACTGCACTCTAACTACTGCACCATCACGGCTCATACCTTGATTATTGTTTACTTCTTGTTTGTTGGTTTGATGTTAATCTTTGTTCGTCTGGGTGTTGATTACTGGTGGGGAGGTGTTTCGGTCTTTTTGTTCCCTCTTTGGCTCATTGAATGTCTCTTTTGCACAGCATGTAAAAGTTGTTTATGTCTGTGTATCCATCGATGGCCAATTTCTTGATGGCCAATTTGTCAGCATGCCAGGCTTCCAGGAATTGTCTAGCATGTTGACAGCCAGTCAAGTTCTCTCCATCCTATTAGACATTTTTATATATTACCAGGCAAAACTAAGCAATTTCTCTGTGGCCAGTTTGAATAATGGGAAACTTTTAAGCATGTTACTGGAAGGATAATCCCCAAATTGGATTCTTCAGGATAAAGTTTGGAAATGCCTCCAATTTCTTTGCTTATTGAAGCAATTAATAGATGCCAAAATAGATGCAAAAAAATTGAGAAATGTTTCAAAAAAAAGTCTGAGTAGCATTAAATATGTATTTAATGAAAAGAAAAACTAGAAGATGACATGATAGTAGTGTTCCTATATTTGAAGGGCTGCCACAAAGAAGGGAAGTCAACTTATTTTTCAAAGCATCTGAAGGCAGGACAAGAAGCAAGGGATGGAAACTAATCAAGGAAAGAACCAACCTAGAATTTAAGGAGAAATTTTCAGTCAGTGAGAACAATTAACCAGTGGAATGGCTTGCCTTCAGAAAGTGGGTGCTCTTTCAAGAAGAGACTGCCAACCAACTGATATGGTATGGGGTCTCCTGCTTAAGCAGGGAGATGGACTAGAAGACCTCCAAGGTCCCTTCCAACTCTGTTATTTTAGTGTCCAAAACATTGATGGGCAAGACAAGAAGTAGTGGCTGGAAGATCATTAAAGCAAGATCCAACCTAGAAAAACTAAGGAGAAATTCCCTGACAGTTAAAACAATTAAATCAGGGAAATGACTTGGCTCCAGAAGATGTGGGTTCCAGAGTTTGGACATTCAGAAAATATTTCCACTCTTGTAAAAAGTGAGATAAAGTAGGCAGCAGATCAGTTAACATGCAAGAAAACGAAAAGATCCAGATTAAATAAGAAATAAAACATTTGAAATGGAAGAGATAGCAAAAGTGCTAGGGGAAGCATGCCAACAAATAGAGAACAAGAAGGTGTAACTTAGTAGTTTTGTTTAGGGTGCATTTTTAACAATTCACTACATTTTGGGCTATTCTCCTTATTATGGTTGCAAACAGATTTTAGTGTTGCATTGTGGGAGCCCACTGGGTTCTTCTCTTCATTATGGTTGCAAACAGATTTTAGTGATGCATTGTGGGAGACCCAGATAGCTATTTCTGGCTCATAAGCCGTCGTCGGTGGGCCATACCCATTTTACATATTCCTCCCTGTAAAGGCATAATATCTATGGCTCCCACAATGCAACACTAAAATCTGTTTGCAACCATAATAAGGAGAATAGCCCAAAATGTAGTGAATTGTGATTTCACTCAGTAGTGGTTCCAAAAGATCTCAGTTATGTAGGAAAAACCTGGCCTAAAAAGAAAAGCACACATTAACCTACAAAAATAAGAAAATATATATATATATATATATATATATATATATATATATATATATATATATATATATATATACATATATGTGTGTGTGTGTGTGTGTATATATGTATATGTATATGTGTTTTTCTATCGAGACACCTGGTCTACCCCAACATGTGGGAAAGGGCATTCTGCTCCCTTTCGCCTTTCAGATCCAATCCAGAAGCATTCATGACAAACCATTTTATACCAAAAATATAAATTTACAAGTTCCAGGTGTATTAGTAAAAAAAGAAGCAGACATACTGCGAACTCCGGAACTTAAGATTTTAAAATTTTAAAGGAATTAAAATTTTCTTTTAAGTTCCGGAGTTTGCAGTATGTCTGCTTCTTTTTTTACTATATATATATATTTATTTATTTTATTTATTTATTAGCAAAATATAAATTTGGTATAAAATGGTTTGTCGTGAATGCGACTGCTTGAGGGCTCCTGGATTGGAGCTGAAAGGCGAAAGGGAGCAGAATGCCCCCTCCCACATGTTGAAGTAGACCAGGTATCTCGATAAACACTTAATCTTTCCCCTGGCTCAAGCTGATGAAGGGAGGAGAACTTGTGGCTCAGAAGCTTAATTCAACTGCCTAACATGCAGGAAGCCCACGTTTGAATCCAAGTAAGGGTATGGCTAGCTGATGACAGCTAAAAAGCTTGTAATAGATCATTTGCTTTAAATAAAACCCTTATTTAATCGATATCATATTTGGTGATAAGCCACTTCTTAATACAACTTAATAATCAAGATAAACATGTACAACACTATCATAATATAACCTTATAATAAATCCAGCATATAGTGAGGGAATGCCCTAACAAAAGGTATCCAGGAGATTCTAGGGACTTCCTCTGCATAACAACGGCAGCTACTGACTGGATCTCCAAACTCGACATCAAACTTTGAAATGTTATTTCTGTTTTCCTTTTAGGTTTTCTTACTGCTTTTTTTATTGTTTTTATTGTTTTTAATCTGTAAAAATGAAGTGTTTTAATATTGTGTATGACCAGCCATACGCTAAATAAATAAATAAATAGTATAAATCCATAAGAAATCATGAAAAAGAAACTTCTTTCCTGCTTTATAAAGATCCTGCAAATAGAAGTTTTTATTTTTACGGGGTTTTTTTTGAAAGTATATTTTTATGTTTGTTTTTAAATTTTATTCGGTTTAAAGTCCAAGAGATCAGATGCTGAATAAAAATTAAGTGGCTAATGCTTTGCAAGACTAGGAGTTATGTGGAAAAAGCAGTAAAAATGTAAGATTGTGAGACAGTTGCATATACCAGGGGAAAGAGTTGCAAAAGACTTGGCAAATTATGAAAGCATTGCAATAATTCTATCATACATGCTACGTTCGCTTAAAAACCTTACAAAATCAGAATGAAGCCATCCACGGAACGGGAAATGACAAATGTAACAGAATAACAGAGTTGGAAGGGACCCTGGAGGTCTTCTAATTTAAGCAGGAAAGCCAAATGATTGTCCAATCTTTTCTTAGAAACTTCCAGTGTTGGAGCACTCACAACTTCTGGAGGCGAGTAGTTCCACTGATTAATTGTTCTAACCGTCAGGAAATTTCTCCTTAGTTCTAGGTTGCGTCTCTCCTTGATTAGTTTCCACCCATTGGTACTTGTCCAGCCTTCAGAGCAAGGGTGAAATCCAGGTTCTAACAGGTTCTGGAGAAATTTTGAGTAGTTTGGAGAACTGGCATATACCACCTCTGGCTGGCCCCAGAGTGGGGTGGGAATGGAGATTTTGCAATATCCTTCCCCTGCCACGCCCACCAAGCCCCGCCCACAGAACCAGTAAGGAAAATTTTTGAATTTCATCCCTGCTTCAGAGAATAGGTTGATTCCCCTCTTCTTTTAGCAGTCCCTCAAATATTGGAAGACTGTTATCATTTCATCCATTCTTTTTTTTATTTTATTTTTAAAAAATAATTTTTATTGAGTTTTTAAGTTTTAAAAACAAAGTAAAGAAAAATACAACAAAAAACAAAACTACATTAAAAACACGTAACAAACATCACATTGCATCATATATTATTTGACAGCTTATTGTACCGACATGGATATGTATTCTCTATTCTTATTCAATCTTTCATCTACGCACTTGTATTGACATTAGTATCCATTTACAAAACCATCATTATCCGGTTGACACTGTTCAGCAATTTACACTTCCTAGTTTTAACCCATTTCATCCATTCTATGCCAGTCCTTCTATTCATTAAACTAGACATACCCAATTCCTGCAACCGTTCTCCGTATATTTTAGCCTCCAGTCCCCTAATCCTCTTTGTTGCTCTTCTCTGCACGCTTTCTAGAGTCTCCACATCTGTTTTATATTGTGGCATACAAAACTGGCTGCAATAGTCCAAGCCTCAGATAGTTCAACAGGCTAATAGCCTGTTATTAAGATTCAGCTGTCTGCAATTATTGCAAGGTTTGAGGCTCAAGGTTGACTCAGCCTTCCATCCTTTCTAAGGTAGGTAAATTGAGGACCCAGTTTGTGGGGGCAGTAAACTGACTTTGTATTAAAAAAAAATATACAAAAGTATGAAGGCTATTGCTTAATGCATTGTAAGCCACCCTGAGTCTCCGGAGAAGGACGACATATAAATCTAATTTTTTTTAAAAAGTGTGGTGTTGCCAAGACATGATAACTTCACGTGATCTGGAATGTATGAGCAGCTTTTTAAAAAATGCAAATGTAGATAAAAAAAGAAGAAAAAAGATCACGTGAAGTTATAATGTAGTTAATGTCAGTCAGAAAATAGAGGGAATCAAAGAATTTAAGAAACAAGGTTTATCTTTACTTTGCTAAATACAGCAAGGCCTTTGATTCTGTGTCTTTTGCCAGAATGTGGAAAGCATTAAGGTTCCTGGGCGTGCCAGAAAACCTGAATTATTCTGAAGAGCTTTTAGAGTGAACAAGCCGTTGTAAGAACCGGTTTGTGAGAAACATAATAGTGCAAAATAGAAAGGGAGAGAAAACAAGGATGCATATTGTATTGGCATCGGTTTAATTTATTCGGTGAATATATTAAGAAGATGGTAGAATTGGAAGAGATGACAGCATAAAGAGACGGCCGGTGAGATGGCTTTGTTAAATAGAAGTCAAGAAAACTTCAAAAAAGCTCATTATAAAAGTATTTTTTTAAAAAGGGAAAAGAGAAGGCTTAGTTAATGCTAAATATGCAGAGAAGAAGTTTAAAGTTAGGCTTAGTGAATTTACAGTTGATAGTAAGTAAATAAAAAGTAGAAAATTTGTTCTTGCTGATAGAATGCAGCAAGGGTGAAATGCTACCGGTTCGCACCAGTTCGGGAGAACTGGTAGTGATAAAAACTACCAGTTCAGGCGAATCGGTAGGGGAAAAAAGCTAACCGGTATTTCCGAAAATCAGCTCTGCTGCGCGATTTACATTTGCCAGACAGCAGGAAATTCTGCTAAATCTAAATCGCACAGCAGAACTGTTCCCCTTCCCTCGCTGTTCTACTTACCTTGTTAAGCCTTCTTTTTCTGCACGAAGCACGGGTTTGGTGCGCACTGTGCCTGCATGCATGCACAGCATGCTTTTGCCGTGCGCCACACATGCGTGGGCAGTGAACCGGTGGCAATCCACAAAGGATTTCACCACTGGAATACAAGTACATGTTGTGCTGGAGAATTGAAGAGAAGATTATAGGGCAGGGATGTTTAACCTTTTTGGTGCCAAGTGCCCAAAGCGTGTGCACCCACGTGCAAATGCATATGTGTGTGCCCGAACCCCCAAAATGCATTGTGTGTGCCCCTGTGCATTTGTCCTGCCCAGCGCATATGTGTACATCCCCAGTGCATGCGCTCTGCCCCCCAATTCCCCGTTCTGGCTTCCAGGTTGGTGCAGGAGGCCTTCCAGGCCCAAAACGGGGCACAGGGGGTGCACTTGAACCCCCAAAATACAATGTGAGTGCTCCCACGCATGTGCCCTGCTCCCACATATGCACATGTGCATCCCCGCATGTGTCCCACACATGTGCAGCAGAGACTCGACCAGCTGGCTGGCGGGAGGCACATGCACGTGTGCAGTGGAGCTGAGCTGGGGCGATGGCTGGCGTGCCTGCAGAAGGGCTCTGCATGCCACCGGTGGCACGCGTGCCATAGGTTCACCATCATAGTTATACGGTCTTGTTCTTGAGCAGGGGACGAGAATGGTAGCAGAGTGCTCAGGCCACCTCAGCGCCCCTGACATGACTAACCTCAAGATGGCCACGCCCACCCTGGCCACACCCACCCCGCCCCCCTGAGGTCAAACACAACCCTGATGCAGTGGTGGGTTGCTCCCGGTTCAGCCCGGTTCAGCCGAGCCGGTAGCGGTGATGCTATTATGTCACCGAACCGGTTCTCTTTCTTCGGGAGCTGGGCCCTCCTGCCCGCCCCTGTGTTATTCCGACCTTATATTTCTTCTTTTTTCGCCCAGCTGAGAGATGTGGCAAAGCAGATTGCCACACCTCAGCTGGGCAGTTTCGCAACACGCTTATGCAAAGCCCAAGTTTGGCATGCATGCCAGCGAAGTGAGCATATGCGTGGCGATTGCGTGCAAAGTGCGCAACCGAAGAAGCGACCATGCGTGAAGTGCGTGCACAAATAGAACCGGTAGTAAAGCCGGTTAGAACCCACCCCTGCCCTGATGTAGCCCTCAATGAAATCGAGTTTGACACCCCTGTTCTAAACCCAATGAGAAAAGATCAAAGAGATGCACCACTGTTCAGATTCAAAAATTTTTACTACTAGTTCTATGGGCGTGGCTTGGTGAGTGTGGCATCATTTGGTGGGCATGGCAGGGGAAGGATACTGTAAAATCTCCATTCCCTCCCCACTCCAGGGGAAGATTACTGCAAAATCCCCATTCCCTCCCGATCAGCTGGTACTCGGGAGGCAGAGAATAGATGGGGGCAGGGCCAGTCAGAGGTGGTATTTACCGGTTCTCCGAACTACTCAAAATTTCTGCTACCGGTTCTCCAGAACTGGTCAGAACCTCTGAGATGCACTGGTAATACGTGAATATTTATTTATGCCGCTCACTTTGCCAATGGAGAGATCCATTTAGCAGGCAGTGCAATAAGTATAGAAGGATTAAAAGTTTGCCACTGGCTATAGAAGCTTTCTTTCTTTTTTTTGATCCATTTAGCGATCTCTCGCCGTCGATGACTCTACTCCCATTAACAACACTTGGCAAGTCTCCTTTTCACTTTTTTTTAAAAAAAAAATTAAAGGTTCCTATTCACTTCCTTCCTTTTCCAGTTTACTGCCAACCAAATCCGGTAAGGCAAGAAGGGGGGGGGGGAAAAATAAAGCATGAAATACATTTGACTGAGTTGGCAGCATCGGTCCATTTGCGTCAGAAAGAACTAATCTCCAGTAAAACAGAAAGTCCAAGAAACATAATGTACCCTTTTGAGATGCTCTTTTGAAGTTCCTGTTCCTTGGAATGGGGGCAATGCTGCAGCTTGTCTGGAACTTGAAAAGGTCAATAGATTTATGGACAAACAGTTATTTGTAAAAGCGTTCTCAGACCTCAAGTTAAAAAAAAAAAAAGAGGGATAATTTTAGCCGACAGTCAACATACAGAAACATTAATGTTTATTTTATTTTCTCCATTTAAATCCTTCCTTTCTTCTTCTTCTTCTTCTTCTTCTTCTCCTCCTCCTCCTCCTCCTCCTCCTCCTCCTCCTCCTCCTCCTCCTCCTCCTCCTCCTCCTCCTCCTCCTCCTCCTCCTCCTCCTCCTCTTCTTCTTCTTCTTCTTCTTCTTCTTCTTCTTCTTCTTTTCTCTCTCTCTCTCTCTCTCTCTCTCCCTCTCTCTCTCCTTCATGCTGGCCTACAGGAGGTCATTTGTAATCCCGATGACAACGAAGTAGAAAAATCACTGTAGGGAATAGCCATAGAAATAGCACTTAGACTTCATAGTGCAGCCCTCTTTAAGCGGTTTACAGAATCAGCCTATTGCCCCTGACAATCTGGGTCCTCGTTTTACCCACCTCAGAAGGATGGAAGGCTGAGTCAACCTTGAGCCTGGTGAGATTCGAACTGCTGAACTGCAGCTAGCAGTCAGCTGAAGTAGCCTGCAGTACTGCACTCTAACCATGGCACCACCTGGGCTCAGAAGTATGGGTAGTCTTCGATTTACGACCACAAGGGAGCCCAGAATTTCTGTTGCTCAGTGAGACCATCGAAGGAGGGCTGACACAAAGAAGAGGGGGATCAAATTATTCTCCAAAGCACCAGAGGACAGGACAAGAAACATTCTATTCTATTCTATTCTATTCTATTCTATTCTATTCTATTCTATTCTATTCTATTCTATTCTATTCTATTCTATTCTATTCTATTCTATTCCATTCCATTCCATTCCATTCCATTCCATTCCATATATTCTATTCTATTCTATTCTATTCTATTCTATTCTATTCTATTCTATTCTATTCTATTCTATTCTATTCTATTCTATTCCATTCCATTCCATTCCATTCCATTCCATTCCATTCTATTCAAAAGAAGGACAAGGGGTGACATGATGGTAGTCTTCCAATATTTTAGGGGATGCCACAAGGAAGAGGAGGTCAATCTATTCTCCAAAGTACCTGAGGGCAGGATGGAAACTAACCAAGGAGAGAAGTAACCTGGAATTAAGGAGAAACTTCCTAACAGTGAGGACAATTAACCAGTCAAACGGCTTGTCTTCAGAAACTGTGGTTGCTCCATCACTGGAGGTTTTTAAGAAGAGACTAAACAGTCACCCATCTGAAATAGTATAGGACAGTGATGTTCTAACCATGCCAAAAGCGGGGGGAATATGGGGGGGGGATCACACACATGCATGCCCACACCCATAATTTAATGCCACCCGTGCCCCACCACCCGACCCCCCATACTCCCCCACGTATGTGCACACGAATCCCACCGTGCCCCATTTTGAGCCTAGCAGGCCTCCCTTAAGCCTCCGGAAGGAAACAGCCTGTTTCCCAAGTTCCGGTGGGACTGTAAGGCTGTTTTTCACCTTCTCCAGCTCCAGAGGCTTTCTTGGAGCCTGGGGAGGGCAAAAATGGGCTCCCCCACCGCTGGGAGGCCCTCCAGAGGCCAAAAACACCCTCCCAGAGCCTCTTTGTGAGCCCTGTACCTACCTGGCATCCAAAATGGGCCGCGTGGAGACTCCTGGAAAGGGACGGGCAGCTGGGCGGGGTCACCCGCAGATATGGGTCTGCATGCCACCTGTGGCCCGCGTGCCATAGGTTTGCCATCCCGGGTATAGGATCTCTTTCTTGAGCAAGGTGTTGGACTAAAGACCCCCAAGGTATCTTCCAGCTGTATTCTAATTGACACTATTGATTGACTATCTCTACAGCTCCCAAAGAAAAATGGAGTCTTCTATCCTTAATTAGGTAGGAAGAAAAGCTTGCCGTGCTGCTATATGTATTAAGCAATCCTTCGAATATAATTAAATCCAAATAGCATAGCATGGAAGGAAGGTGAGAGTAGAAATTCGCAGGCCAGTGAACTGCAGCAAAAATTAAAAACTAAATATGAAGAGTCGATGGCCATTGATCGATTTCAGACTGGGTCTCCATGAATCCAGCCGATTCAATAGGTGCGTTCTGGCAAACAGTAATGAAACGATAACTAATTTCTAATAATGAACCGCGGAGATACAGTTATGACCTTTGTCGTGCAAATAACTTTTGTTATTTATTTTGCTGGGTTTAGCACAGCAACCAAACAGGACAGGTACGGACTCCAACAGATAGATTAGATAGATTAGATACTACAGATAGTTAGGACTGCAAAAACAACAACAACAATAACCAAAAACTCCAAACACACCTGCAACCAGCCTACCTTCTCTTGAGGACCTACTGTATTTTTCGGAGTATAAGACACATCTTAGTTTTTGGGGAGGAAAATAAGAAACAAGCTGATTGGCAGGTGGATCAGCCTTCCGGAATACCCCCAATCAGCTGTTCCCAGAGGTGAATTTTAGCAACAGGTTCCTTGGTTGTGAGCTCTGTGCCTTGCTTTTTTTTTTTTTTTTTTTGCTTTTTTTTCCTGTTTCTGAAAGCCTCCAAAACAGCTTCAGAAAAAAAGCCTCTGAAGCTTTGTTTGGGGGCTTCTTTTCTGAAGCTCTGTTTGGGGGCTTTTCTGAAGCTCTGTTTGGGGGCTTCTCTTCTGAAGCTTTGTTTCTAATGCTTTTTTCAGCCTCTAAAACAATGGTGGGTTTCTCCTGGTTCAGCCCGGTTCAGCCAAGCCGGTAGCGGTGACGATATGACATCACCGAACCGGTTCTTTTTGTTCAGGAGCTGGGCCCTCCCGCCACCCCCCTCCCCGCGTTATTCTTACCTTTTATTTGGCCCCACCCCCAATTTTTCGCTGCCTCCCGATTCCCAGCTGATCGGCTGAAAGGAAAAATGCTGTTTAAACTCGTGCCGCGGGGCTTCAAAGGGCCGCCCTTCAGCTGATTAGTGTTAAAAGAAAACAAATGAGGAGATCAGTGCCTGCAAAAATACATGAGGAGATCAGTGCCTGCAAAAATAAATGGGTAGACCAGTTCCTGCAAAAATACATGAGTAGTTCAGTGCCTGCAAAAGTAAATGAGTAGATCAGTGCCTGCAAAAATACATGAGTAGACTGGTACAGCTTTGCAAGCAGTTAAAAGCCTGGTAGACCGGTACTGCTGCTAAATCCTAAAGAATTATCGCATGACCATCAAGCCATGCCCACAAAATAATATCGTGATATTGTCACCGCTACCAGCTCAGGAAAACCGGGCCAAACCGGGAAGAACCCACCACAGATCCCCATGGTCACACAATTTACATTCGTATGCTTGACAACTGATTCACATTTATGACAGTTGCTGTGTCCCGGGGGGGGGGGGTGTCACATGATCACACCTTTTATGACCTTCTGACAAGCAAAGTCAACCAGATTCCCTTAACAACCATGTGACTCACTTAACAACTGCAGTGATTCACGTAACAAATGTGGCAAGAAAAAACGGGGGCAAAACTCACTGAACAAATTTCTCACTTAGCAATCTAAATTTTGGGCTCAAATTTGGCCGCAAGTCTACAGAACCGGTAGTAAAACTGGCGGGAGGCTCCGCTCACTGACCCTGATGTCATCAGAAGCGTTCTGCACATGCGATCCCATTGCGAACCGCTAGTAAAGGTAAGTAGAACCCACCCCTGATTTATGGATATCTTATATCAGGGGTGTCAAACTCAATTTCATTGAGGGATGCATCAGGGCTGTGGTTGACCTCAGGAGGGGGGGCAGGGAGTGTGGCTGACTGGGTGGGCATGTCCACCTTGATGCCACTCCCCAAACTCATAGCCCAATGTTTCCTCTTCACAGACCAGGCCGAAGTGATGCGGGTAGATGGGATCAAAGTGATGCAGGACAGCCCCTTAAAGTTTCCAGAATGGCCCCGTGGGCAGGATCCAACCACATCATGGGCCGCATCCGGCCCACGGGCCTTGTGTTTCACACCTCTGTCTTACAGTAGTGGCCAAAATTGTGGAAACCTTTTGGGAAAAGTGTATTTTCTAAATACACTAGCTAATAACACCACCCTTTTTTTGCAGTAATAGCATAAAATTATATATCAATGGAAAGGTAATTGAATCAAGAACGTAATGCAATAACTTTGATGAAGGATTTGCTATTAGAATAAGTTACAGTATAAAGAAGAAAAGTGAAACACGTAGGAAAAAACGAGATCTACAAAAATGATCCCCATGTCAGTTAATATTTAGTTGGGTAACCTTTAGCATGAATGACGGCCTTACAACGTCTTCCCATGGAGCGAACCAAGCCTTTTAGTTCTGCAGCTGTTATCATGTGAAACCAAGATTGAATGATGGCTTCCATTAACTGGGTTTTATTTCTGGGTCACTTCTGACTAACAAGTTTCTTTAGTCGGCTCCATAGATTTTCAATGGGGTGAAGGTCTGGGCTATTCCCAGGCCATTCCAGCAGTGGAAGAGGATTATCTTCAAACTCAAAAAAAAAAAAAAGTGGTGTTATTAGCCATCAGACTAGTGATGGGTTGCTCCCGGTTCGGTCCGGTTCTATGGAACCAGTAGTAAAACTGGTTTGAGGCTCTGCCCACCTGCCATGATGTCATCATGGGTGATCTGCGCATGCGCAGAAGCTCTCTTCTCCCCCCCTCCCGTCTCCTTCGCTAGTAAAGCGGTAGTAAAGGTAAGTGGAACCCACCCCTGCATCAAACCTCAAAAATACACTTTTCCCAAAGGGTTTCCACAATTTTGGCCACCACTGTATATAGTTCACCCTTTACAAGAAATCCCACTGTGTCTTTGATGTGTTCTTGTTTCTTTTCTTTTTAAAAAAAAATATATGTATAAATCGATCCATTTTTGCCATGAGCACGGTGCTTAAAGCAAAGAATCGGATTTATCTGAGTTATTAATTCTTTTTTTAATGCTGCCAGAGTCTGAACGATCAAGGCTGTAATCCCAAAAAGTTTATTATTTTTTTTTAGCAAAAAAAAAAAAGAGAAAAAACCCTCTTCCTATTTCTTCTTCTTCTTCTTATCTGAGAAGCTTTAGCCCTAAACAAGCCCTCCACTTCACAACAAGCAGCATTTGGTGATGTGAGTGATTATATCCCTTCAAGATGTTTTGAGTGCTGAAAAGAAACAGGGCCATTATGAGGAAAATGGCTTTCCAGGGAGAGACAGGATGATCAATTGTCACCCAAAATTGCCTGCAATTTTCATGGAGTAGGTGGCGTTGCCTTGCTTCTTAGCCAGGAGGAAAACCCACTAAACGCTTCTAAAACGGTGAGGAAGTTCAGCAAAACCATGAGTCTCAGCAAAGACTTGGGTTGGGCTGAAATTGTGGGGTGTGAATGCTATTGGGGGAGCGGGGTGGAGAGCAGGAGTAAAATCCAGCAGGTTCTGACAAATTCTGGAGAACCGGTAGCGGAAATTTTGAGTAGTTCGGAGAACCGGCAAATACCACCTCTGGCTAGACCCAGAGTGGGGTGGGAATGGGGATTTTGCACTATCCTTCCCCTGGAGTGGGGAGGGAATGGGGATTTTGCAGTATTCTTCCCCCAGGAGTGGGAAGGGAATGGAAATTTTGCAGTATCCTTCCCTCAGGAGTGGGGAAGGAATAGGGATTTTGCAGTATCCTTCCCCAGGAGTGGGGAGGGAATGGGGATTTTGCAGTATCCTTCCCTCAGGAGTCGGGAGGGAATGGAAATTTTGCAGAATCCTTCCCCAGGAGTGGGGAGGGAATGGGGATTTTGCAGTATCCTTCCCCAGGAGTGGGGAGGGAATGGGGATTTTGCAGTATCCTTCCCTCAGGAGTCAGGAGGGAATGGAAATTTTGCAGAATCCTTCCCCAGGAGTGGGGAGGGAATGGGGATTTTGCAGTATCCTTCCCCCAGGAGTGGGGAGGGAATGAAAATTTTGCAGTATCCTTCCCCAGGAGTGAGGAGGGAATGGAGATTTTGCAGTATCCTTCCCTCAGGAGTGGGGTGGGAATGGAGATTTTGCAGTATCCTTCCCTCAGGAGTGGGGAGGGAATGGAAATTTTGCAGTATCCTTCCCCAGGAGTGGGGAGGGAATGGGGATTTTGCAGTATCCTTCCCCTGGAGTGGGGTGGGAATGGAGATTTTGCAATATCCTTGCCCCAGGAGTGGGGAAGGAATGGATATTTTACAGTATCCTTCCCCCAGGAGGGGGGAGGGAATGGGAATTTTGCAGTATCCTTCCCCTGCCACACCCACCAAGCCACGCCCACAGAACTGGTAGTAAAAAAATTTGAACTTCACCACTGGCAGAGAGGGAACTCATTTTCAAGAAGTTGATGATCCACAGGTAAGGAATGGCAGGAATTTCCTCTTTATATAGGAAGGTATTTTTCTCATTTATTTCCTTGCTTGATTCAGGGGTGTCCAACTAAGAAAACTTTTAAAGACCTGTGGACTTCAACTTCATCAGCATCATCATCTTGGTAATCAATATAGAACAGAATGACAGAGCTGGAAGGGACCTTGGAGGTCTTCTAGTCCAACCCCCTGCTCAGTCCATTTCAGACGAATAGTTGTTCAATCTCTTCTTTAAAGCCTCCAGTGATGGGGCACTCACAACCTCTGGTGGCAAACTGCTCCACTGATTAATTGTTCTCACTGTCAGGAAGCTTCTCCTTAGTTCTAGGTTGCTTCTCTCCTTGATTAGTTTCTATCCGTTGTTTCTTGTCTTGCCTTTAGCTATTGACACCCCCCCCCCCGCCCCCCACTTCTTTGTGGCAAATATTGGAAGGCAGCTATTATGTCACCTCTGGTCCTTCTTTTCATTAAACTAGACATACCCAATTCCTGCAACCGTTCTTCATATGTTTTAACCTCCAGCTCCCTCATCTTCTTTGTTGCCCTTCTCTGCACTCTTTCCAGAGTCTCCATATCTTTTTTGTATTGTGGTAGCCGAAACTGGATGCAGTGCTCCATTAAAATAATAATTAAATAATAATACTTTGTGAGCTTAAGAGAGAATTCCTCCATCTTTAAGCCGCAGGCCTACCCGACAACTGTCGGGCATTAACTAGTAACGATTACATCTTAATAAAAGATACCCCTTAAACCTAGGAGGCAGTTACTGTCGGAAGGATCATGGTTAGTAATGATTAATCTGATCTTGATTAATTAAGGTAAGAAGAGCTGGGCAATCACTTCCTTGAAAAGTGATTGCCCATCTCTTCTTAAAAACCTCCCAAAATGGAGTTAATTTTTTCCCATGTTGTGCTGATTCTGCTTTGTAGGAGTCCCTCAAATATTGGAACACTGCTATCCTGTCACCTCTACATGGCATGCGTGATATACACTGCATGAGTGACATGAGTGTATCGATAATGTGGGAAGCCACCCCCTTCCTGGAAGAATGAAATATTTTGAGAAATATTAAAAAAGGCTGAATATTATATTTCTCTAAAGGAGAAACATGTTTTAAAGACAGAAAGATGACCCATGCCCCTAGCAGATATTTGGTGCCCATTAAGAAAGACTGGGCCATCCTATCTGCAAGACAAAAGACCTTCAGCTCAAGGGTAATGGGATTAACCCTCACTCAAGATCCAAACCAGGATAAAGCCATTAAGACACAATAGGAATTGTCCAAGACCCTTTCGGAGCACAAGCTCCTTCATTGCATCATCTCAGTTGAAGTCTCCAAACTTCAACCAAACCTGGGAGTGACCTACAGAGCCAGCTATCACCCCTATGACTGCCAATAGAATCCATGTTCTTGCACAGGAACAGGAAGCTCAAGTTCAAAGCCCAAGGGAAGGTATAAAAATCCCTCACTCTCAACTCCATGTGTTTGGCTGCACCAGAGAACCATGTTCTTGGTGATTATGCTTCATCATTAAACCCTCTTTCCAATCAGCCTCCAGCCTCCATTTTGTCCCCAGTGACTTTCTCCCAGCTTGGAACTGAATCGGACGAATATTTCTTCCAACAATAATGCATATCAGGGGTGTCAAACTCAAGGTCTGTGGGCCGGATCTGGCCTGTGGGGTGCTTAAATCTGGCCCGCAGTGCTGGCCTGGAAATATCAAAGGACAGGCTCTTGGTGCTACTGGCGGCCAAAATGGGCCACTGGGTCACGGGGGGGGGGCATTTTGGGGGTCCATGGCCTTCTGCAGCACTCGGACGGCCAAAAACAGGCCTCGAGGGCTGTTTTCATCCTCTCTGACCTCTACCAGCACTCTGCCGGGAAAAAACGAGCCACACCCCATTTTGGCTAGCAAAGTGCTGCAGGAACCATCAGTCCCGGCTCTCCCCCTGCTCCCCTCCCTTGCCGGCCCGCGGAGGAGAACTACAATGCTGATCCAGCCCTTGAAGAAATCCAGTTTGACACCCCTGGTGTATATAGATATACACAGAGAGGCCTGCCTATCTACTGTACGTGTATCTCACATTATCCTTGGCAGTGCGTTTTTCTTGAGTACGATGATAGTCACATTCGTGTATGTATTATTAACAGATATGACTTTGAGATGCAAACTCTACTTAAGTTGATCAACCCTTGGGGTGTCACAATGGCTGTTCGGAGCTATGATTGCCAAAGATAGACGCACGGCTGCCAATTTCGCAATTTTATCTGTCGACTGAGGGAACAACAGCACTATAATTGTCAATGCTGTCATCCTTGTGGAGTTAAAAAACACGCACGGTATCAGTTTCATTTTGGTATCTTCAGGAAGCTGTCAATTCAACTGACAATCCACTCACATTATGATCTGGTATACAGTAAAGATATGCCACATTGGAGATTTATTTTTTATTTTATTTGTTTGCACTTTAGACAGTGTTTCCTAACCTGGACCCATTCCAGGTGCACGGACCAATTCCCAGAATTCTCCTCCACAGCCATGTTGTCCCAAAAGAGCCGAGGTGGCACAGTGGTTAGAGTGCTGTACTGCAGCTACTTCAGCTGACTGCTAGTTCAGCAGATCAGCGGATCAAATCTCACCAGGCTCAAGGTTGACTCAGCCTTCCATCCTTCCGAGGTGGGTAAAATGAGGACCCAGATTGTCAGGGGCAATAGGCTGATTCTGTAAACCGCTTAAAGTGAGCTATAAAAGCACTATGAAGTCTAAGTGCTATGCTATTTAGTATACTGTCAATTGTTGTAAGCTTCCCAGAGCCCTCAGAGAGTGGGCGGCATAGAAATATGATATGATTAATAATAAAAGTATTTTTCCAAAGGTATTTTTTGCTGGCAGAATGCTCAGGCCACCACAGGCACCCGCGGCACGAGTGACATCGAGGTGGCCATCTCCCCCACCCCGCCTGCCCCGAGGTCAAACACAATCCTGATGCGGCCCTCATTGAAATTGAGTTTGACATCCCTGGTCTAGACTTTAATCTAATGAAAAGAAGGACTAGGGTCGTGATGGCGAACCTATGGCACGGGTGCCACAGGTGGCATGCGGAGCCATATCGGTGGGCACGCAAGCTCAGCTCTGACACGCATGTGTGCACCAGCCAGCTGATTTTCAGGCCTTCTGGGCTCACCAGAAGTCAGGAAGCACACTGTTTCCAGCCCCCAGAGGACCTCTGGGGAGGTGAGGAAGGCTGGATTTGCCCTCCCCAGGCTCCTAGAAAGGCTCTGGAGCCTGGGGAAGAGCAAAAAACGGGTCTACCAGGCCGACTGTGCCATCACGTGCCAAAAGCAGGGGGGAGCATGGGGGGGGGTCGGGGCGCATAGAATTATGGATGTGGGCACATGTGTGTGTGACCCCACCGTGCTCCCCCTGCTTTTGGCATGTGTTGGCAAAAAGGTTAGCCATCACTGGACTAGGAGATAGATGATAGGAGTGTTCCACTATTTCAGGGGTTCCTACAAAGATGAGGGGGTTAAACTAGTTTATAAAGCACCAGAAACCAAGACAAGAAACAATGGATGGAAACTAACCAAAAAGAGAAGCAACCTAGAACTAAGGAGAAATTTCCTAATGGTGAGCACAACCAATCGGTGGAACACCTGGCCTCCAGAAGCTGTGAATGCTCCAACAGTGAAGGTTTTTAAGAAGAGGATGGACAATCATTTGGGTTTTCTGCTTGAAGAGCCTCAGATAGCTCGACGGGCAAGATAGCCTGTTATTAACACCCAGCTGTCTGCAATTATGCGAGTTTGAGGCTCAAGGTTGACTCAGCCTTCCATCTTTTCTAAGGTAGGTCAATTGAGGACCCAGTTTGTGGGGGCAATAAGCTGACTTTGTATAAATATACAAAAGTATGAAGGCTATGGCTTAACGCATTGTAAGCCGCCCTGAGTCTCCGGAGAAGGATGGCATATAATTCTAATTTAAAAAAAAAAGATTTAGAAGAGCTCCAAGGTCCTTTCCAACTCTGGAATTTTGTTACATTTGTCGTTTCCCATGGAATGATTAGAAGTAATGTAGAAATAAGAAAAGGGGAAAACATTTGTATATGCATACCTTTCTATAATGGAATAAAAGGAACAATAAAATGGGGAAACTAGAGATTGAATGATGGTATTATTAAGTACTTTTTAATAATATTGTGATTGGCATTGGAATAATATATTGAAACATTGAGCAATTAAATAATGAAAGAACGTATTTTAATATAAATGTGTATTTCTATCAGAATTATAATAGATTTGATGATTGTAAAGAATATGATTAGAATAATGTTGTATGTCTAAATAATATTGGGATTGGTATCAGAATTGTGCATTGGAACATTGGAACATGAAATAATGAATGATTATCTCTTAATGCAAATAGATGTAAAGAGTGAAATATGGAAGGTAAGTTAAAAATGAACAGGATTCGAAGCACCAAAGTGGGCAAGAGATGTTGGATAGAAAGAAAACGCCTTTTAATAAAAGGGTGACATGATTAAAAGTTAAGAACAGAGATAGAAATAAGAAAAAGGGGGGGAAACATTTTTACGTAATAAAATAAAAACAATAACAAGAGGGAAGCTTAGAAATTGGATGGCGGTATTATTATGTACGATCAAATAATATGGTGAGTGGCATTAGAGCAATATATTAAAACATGGAATAATTAAATAACGATAAACTACAACTTAATATAAATGTGCATTGTTATTAGAAATATATAAGTTGGTTGAATGTGATAACTATGATTATTTTTTACTAGTTTTATTTGCATTAGAATGTATGATACCTCACTGTTCACGTATTGCTATGCATATGTAAAATAAAATAAAAAACTTGAAACAAAAAAAGCAAAAACCAAAACCAGTGGAATAGCTTGCCTTCAGAAGTTCTGCGTACTCCATCACTGGAGGCTTTCAAGAAAAGATTGAAAAGCCATTTGACTGAAATGGTGTAGGGCCGTGATGGCATAGTGGGCATGTGAGCGTTGCCCTAGCTCAGCTATGGCATACATGCGCGAGCCAATCAGCTGATTTTCAGGCCTTCTGGGCCCACTGGAAGTCGGGAAATGGGCATTTCCTGCCTCCAGAGGGCCTCTGGGGGGGTGGGGAAGGCAGTTTTCACCCTCCCCAGCTCCAAAAAAGCCTCTGGAGCCTGGGAAGGGCAAAAAATGGGTCTATGGGCCCACCGGTGCCATTGAGTGCCAAAAGCGGGGGGAGAGCACAGGGGGGGGGTGCACGTGCATGCACAGGGGCACAGGGCGCATTGAATTATGGGTGTGGGCACACACATACGACCCCCCCACACACTCCTCTCCACTTTTGGCACGCGACGGCAAAAAGGTTAGCCATCACTGGTGTATTTATTTATTTATTTATTTATTATTTCAATTTATAAACTGCCCTTCTCCTTGCGCACTCAGGGCGGTGAACAGCCAAAATAAAACATGGTACACAAAAGTTAAAAACAATTAAAAATTATTAAATATTATTTGGCCAAGAATTAAAACAACCCAATTTAAAATCAAATTCAAATTTAAAAACGGAGGATGGGATCAGGCTAGCCCAGCTAGATGGAATAAATGGGTTTTAAGGGCCCGACGAAAGGTCCGGAGATCTGGAATCCTGCGTATCTCCGGGGGTAGGTCATTCCAGAGGGCGGGCGCCGCCACAGAGAAGGCTCTCCCCCTGGGGGTCGCCAGCCGACACTGTCTGGCCGACGGCACCCGGAGGAGGCCCTCTCTGTGCGAGCGTACTGGCCAGTGGGAGGCTATTGGCGGCAGAAGGCGGTCCCGCAAGTACCCAGGTCCTAAGCCATGGAGCAGGGTCTGTGGTGTAGGGTCTACTGCTTGACAGAGAATTGGTGTCAGGTTTCGAGGTTGTCTCAAATAAATTGCATTTCAAAAAAAGTTTTTGATGAAAAAAACCCTCTCATTTATTAAGCACGACGTTCTAACTCCGACTCATCGTAGCCAACACTGACTTCTCGGCGCCAACTCCTCCCTTCCTGTCTCCATTCCTCTGGTCTCATTGGCCATCTTCCAAGTCACTCTTTCCCTAATCTACTGCTCCAGCTCAAAGGAATTTCCCCCCTCCCATCCCATCTCCTAGGGGATATTATCTCCAGGGAAAATAAGTAGGTGAAAAGTCAAAACGTCCCTTTCCAGATGCCCTTCTTCTTATGTCAGCACTAGAGTGAATGAAGCTTGGAGTACTGACATCTGGACTAAAAGACCTCCAAGGGCCCTTCCAGTGGACATGATGGCTCCGTGGCTAAGAGATTGAGCTTCTCAGTCGAATGGTTGGCAGTCCAGTGGTTCGAATCTCTAGTGCCGCGTAACAGGATGAGCTCCTGTGACTTGTCCCAGCTTCTGCCAACATAGCAGTTCGAAACCACGTAAAAAACACAAGTAGAAAAACAGGGACCTCCTTTGGTGGGAAGGTAACAGCGTTCCGTGTGCCTTTGGTGTTGAGTCATGCCGGCCACATGACCACGGAGACATCTTTGGACAGTGCTGGCTCTTCTAGTTTGAAACAGAGATGAGCACTGCCCCCTAGAGTTGGGAATGACTAGCATGTATGTGTGAGGGGAACCTTTACCTTTTTAAGGGCCTTTCCAACTCTATTATCCTGTGCTCTATGGTCATTTCTTAACCAATAATTGATTGGGTTTTCTTAGTATCTTCCAACCATCACTGGTGTGATCTAAATCTTCCCTCCTTGCTATTACTTTGACACAAATAATAAACTCGATCGTGACTTAAGTAACTTACTGACTGCATGTTTTGTTCCATTTCTACATGTTTTATTTTGCAATTTGGCAGAAAGCCTCTGCACAGACCTTGTTTTGCCATTTCTGTTTCTGCTCCCGACGCTGTCATTTTTAGGGCCGTTTTTCCTTGGGCGTGCCTTATTTCTGAAGCCCAAGCGAAGGTTGAGTGTGTCCTTTCCACGTGTAATTAATAGAGACATTTGGGTGAATTGCCCTCCGTTTCGGCCTCTTGTTCTTCTCCTTTCTTTTAATTGCAGACTGCATCGCAAAATTCTGAAAAGTGCGGATTATAATGTCATTCACATTCCAACAGCTTTGATGTATTTAATCAAAATCAGGGCATGTCAAAAATTCACGGCGACTGAATCTTTTCTCCCTCTCTACTTATGAACCAAATCAGATTTAATTATGACTCTAAGGATATTGGGTTAGATACCTTCTATGCTTCGTGCAAGTATCAGAACAGCAAATGTTAGGGATGTATAGATGAAAGAAAAGCCTCCATTTTAAAAAGAGAAGTAGATCTTTTTGTACCCCCCCAAACCAGGGGTGAAATCCAGCAGGTTCTGACAGGTTCTGGAGAACCGGTAGTGGAAATTTTGAGTAGTTTGGAGAACTGGCATATACCACCTCTGGCTGGCCCCAGAGTGGGGTGGGAGTGGAGATTTTGTGATATCCTTCCCCCAGGAGTGGGGAGGGAATGAGAATTTTGCAGTATCCATCCCCTGGACTGGGGTGGGAATGGAAATTTTGCAGTATCCTTCCCTTGCCATGCCCACCAAGCCACACCCACCAAGCCACATCCACCAAGCCACACCACGCCCACCAAGCCATGCCCACAGAACAGGTAGTAAAAAAATTTGGATTTAACCATGCCCCAAACTAATGTTTTTAAATATTTTGCATGGCACTTCACTTGGAAGTTACAGTTTCTAGATTCCGTTTGCCCATTCGCAAATGGTGAATCGGACCCAGTTCATCTCCAGGGCAAAACAGAGTCACTGTTTTGAAATTAAGGCAGCGAAAGTTGACTTAAAGCTGTTTCAGTTACGAATATGGAGTAAGGTAGCAACGAAGGGATGAAATGCTGAGACTTTGGAAAAAGTGCAAAGAGCAGCAGCTAAGATGATTAAAGGCCTGGAGGCTAAAATATATGAAGAACGATTGGGTATGTCCAGTCTAGAGGAAAGAAGAACTAGGGGTGACATGATAGAAGTATTCCAATATTTGAGGGGCTGCCACAAAGAAGAGGAGGAGGTCAATTTATTTTCCAAAGCACCTGAAGGCAGGTCAAGAAACAATGGACGGAAACTAATCAAGGAGAGAAGCAACCTGGAATTCAGGAGAAACTTCCTAACAGTGAGGACAATTAACCAGTGGGACAGCTGGCCTTCAGAAGTTGTGGGTGCTCCACCACTGGAGGTTGATAAGAAGAGGCTGGACAGTCAGCTATCTGAAATGGTATAGGGCAGGGGTCAGCAACCTGCGGCTCTGGAGCCGCATGTGGCTCTTTCACCCCTCTGCTGCGCCTCCCTGTCACTCAAAATATGCATCACAACTGCCAATGTGTGACACCCACCAGCACATGATTTACGGAGCTTTTCAACCCCCGGTAGGCCAACCATGGATAAATCCAAGAAAAGAAAAGTTTCAGAAGAAAACAGAACATTTAACTCAACTAAATATGCTAGTTTTGTGGCCGCTCAAGAAATAGTCAGGCACGGGAAGGGTTTTGTGGCTCCCGGTGTTTTCTTTTCTGTGGGAAATGGGTCCAAATGGCTCTTTGAGTGTTTAAGGTTGCAGACCCCTGATATAGGGTCCCCTTCTTGAGCAGGGGGTTGGATGAGAAGACCTCCAAGGTCCCTTCCAGCACTATTCTGATTGAGGATGTTCCTAAATGTTCTTCAGATGTTGGGACTTTAGAAAAAGAGCAGAGAAGAACAACCAAAATGATTAAGGGACTGGAGGCTAAAACATACGCTGAATGGTTGCAGGACCTGAGCATGGCTAGTCTAGTGAAGAGAAGAACCAGGGGAGACATGATAGCAGTCTTCCAATACTTGAGGGGCTGCCACAGAGAGGAGGGGGTCAAGCTATTTTCCAATAGCTTGACCCCCTTCCTTTTCCAAGGGGGTCAAGCTATTTTCCAATAGCTTGACCCCCTTCCTTGACCTGAAGGCCAGACAAGGAATAATGGATGGAAACTGATCAAGGAGAGATTCAACCTGGAAATAAGGAGAAATATTCTGACAGTGAGAACAATCAACTCATGGAACAGAAGTTGTCTTCAGAAGTTGTGGGAGCTTCATCATTGGAAGCTGGCCTGAAGTCGCCCAGCTGACTTTGTGGCTAAGGCAGAAATAAAGCGTAGTATCTCCTGGTGTTTACTCTAACACTGTTACCATTAGACCTTAACTGGTTCTCAATTTGGAACAAGATGAATCAATGACGCTACTGATCCATCCCCAGTGCTATTCCTTCTACGATACATAAAATGTATCTGAAGCGAAAATGTGAGATGTGATTTTAGGATGGAGAATTGAATCAGGCTAATGGTCCAGGACACAAACGTTTATTTTTATTTTTATTTTTTTGCCAAAATTTTATTGATTTTATGAAAGTACATACAATCTTACAATTTTACTAACATCAGATAGGCAGTGTTTATACATAAATACAGAATATATACATGGTGTCTCTTAATTTACTTATTTCTTTTATTAGTCACACCATCCTTTACTCCTTCCTTTATTTTATTCTCCATCCATTTATATCACCCTTCCCAAACAGTATAGTAATCTGAGTTTTCATCCTCATTTATTTCATGGGTTAGTTTATTCATCTCTGCGCACTCAAATATTTTCCTAATTATATGCTCTTCTTGTAGCCGTCCCTTTTCTTTCCAGTATTGTGCATAAATCAGTCTGGCAGCTGTAGTGATGTGTTATTAGATACTTCTTCTTTTTTTTTCCATAGGCCCTTTTTAGAATTCCCAGGAGAAATATTTCCTGTGCCAATTCAATATCTTCTCCAATTATTTCTTGTGTCCATTTCCGAATCTTATTCCAATATCTTTTCGCTTTGGGGCATGTCCACCACATGTGAAAGAAGTTACCCATGTGGCCACATTTCCAACAATTTGGGTTTATATTTGAATAAATTTTTGCTAATCTTGCAGGGGCTAAATGCCACCTATATAGTATTTTATATTGATTTTCTTTGTATGTCACCGCTCTGGTCAATTTATAATTCTTATTCCAAATATCTTCCCAATCGTTCAAATTTATGCTGTGCCCAATGTTCTTCTCCCATGCAGTCATTTGATTTTTAATTGTCTCTTCTGCCCTATCATAGTCCAATAAATAATTGTATAATTTTGCCAACATTTTTTTTCCCGTTCCCATCAAGACCTTATCAAATCCATTGGATCCTATTTCTATGCCAAATTCCTCCTTATCCGGCACAAAAGAATTTAGATAGGGTACATTTCCCGTATATGATGAGTATAGCATGAGTCAGTTTGGTCTCTGGTAAAGGCACCAGGCTAGAAGCTGGGAGATTCTGAGTTCTAATCCTGTTTCAAACACCAAAGTCAGCTAGGTGACTTTGGGCCAATCACCAAGAGATGGTGAATTCTAGTTCTGCCTCAGGCATGAAAACCAGTTGGGTGACTTTGAGCCAATCACCAGGAGGTGGTGAATTCTAATTCTGCCCAAGGCATGAAAACCAGCTAGGTGACTTTGGGCCAATTACCGGGAGACGGTGATTTCTAGTTCTGCCTAAGGCACGAAAACCAGTTGGGTGACTTTGAGCCAGTCACCAGGAGATGGTGAATTCTAGTTCTACCTTAGGAACAAAAACCAGCTGGGTGGTTTTGGGCCAATCACCAGGAGAGTTCTAGTTCAACCATAGGCATGAAAGCTTGCTGAGTGATTTTAAGTCAATTCCTCTTTCTCAATGAATGGTTGCAGGAACTGGGCATGGCCTAGTCTAGTGAAGAGAAGGACCAGGGGAGACATGACAGCAGTTTTCCTGTATCTGCCACAGAGAGAAGTGGGTCAAGGTATTTTCCAAAGCACCTGAAGGCCAGACACGGAATAATGGATGGAAACTGATCAAGGAGAGATTCAACCTGGAAATAGGGAGAAATATTCTGACAGTGAGAACCATCAACCCATGGAACAGAAGTTGCCTTCAGAAGTTGTGGGAGCTTCATCCGTGGAAGCTTTCAAGAAGAGATTGAACTGCTATATGTCAAAAATGGTATAGGGTCTCCTGCTTAGGCGGCGGTGGGGTGGGGGTGGGGTTGGATTAGTTGACCTACAAGGTCCCTTCCAAATTTGTTAATCTGATTATATCTGTTTCTCAGCCCAACTCACCACACACGATTGTTGTTATTGGAAAATTAGGAGAAGAAAAGTGTCTCTGTTCACCACCTTGAGTGATTTATAAATACATAAATAGACTATTTATATTTTAATTGCAGCTTTCAAGCAAATACATGGAAGAAGCTCCTGATGGTAAAATCAGTACAACATGGGGGAAAAATTAACTCCATTTCTAGAGGTTTTAAAGAAGTAGTAGACAATCACTTCTCAAGGAAGTGATTGTCCACCTCTTCTTATCTTAATTAATTAATCTGATCTTAATGATCAGATTAATCATTATTAACCATCATCCTTCTGACAGTAACTGCATCGTAGGCTTAAATGCTATCTTTTATTAAGATGTAATCTTTATTAGTTAATACTGGACAGCTGTCGGGTAGGTAGCCCTGCTCTGCAGCTTAAAGATGGAGGAATTCCCTGTTTTTTAGCTCCCAAAATATTATTCTTTTTAATTATTCCTTGAATGGAATACTGCATCCAGTTTTGGTCACCACAATATAAAAAAGGATGTTAACACTCTGGAAAGAGTGCAGAGAAGAGCAACAAAGATTAGGAGGCTAAAACATACCAAGAATTCGGTTGCAGGAATTGGGTACGTTCAGTTTAATGAAAAAGGGTGACATGACAGTTGTCTTCCGATATTTGAGGGGCTGCCACAAAGGGGGGGGGGTCACCCTTTTCTCTAAAGCACCAGAAGGAAGAAGAAGCAATGGATGGAAACTAATCAAAGAGAATGGCAAGCTAGAACTAAAGTGAAACTTCCTAATAGTGAGAACAATTAACCAGTGGAACGACTTGCCTCCAGGAGTTATGGGTACTCCATCACTGGAGGTCTTTAAGAAGAGACTGGGCAGCCATTTGTGTGAAACGATATAGGGTATCCCACTTGAACAGGGGGCTGGATTAGAAGACCTCCAAGGTCCTTTCCAACTCTTTATACTGTTAAGTTATAATTGGTTTTCCTGTATGTTGAATATTGAGTGACAAGATTTGAACCGACTAATCAGATTTAGAGCGGGAATTCAAAGGAACGTCAGTGGCTGAAGCCGCGGACACCGCCTACCTGCGTGACTACATTGCTTGAGGACTTTCAGGATTGGTTATGCTAATCAGAGGGGAGGGGTGTTGAGTATTGAGTGACAAGATTGAACGGACTAATCAGATTTAGAGCGGGAATTCAAAGGAATGTCAGTGGCTGAAGCCGCGGACACCGCCTACCTGCGTGACTACACTGCTTGAGGACTTTCAGGATTGGTTAGGCTAATCAGAGGGGAGGGGTGTTGAGTATTGAGTGACAAGATTTGAACAGACTAATCAGATTTAGAGCGGGAATTCAAAGGATCGTCAGTGGCTGAGGCCGCGGACACCGCCTACCTGCGTGACTACATTGCTTGAGGACTTTCAGGATTGGTTATGCTAATCAGAGGGGAGGGATGTTGAGTATTGAGTGACAAGATTGAATGGACTAATCAGATTTAGAGCGGGAATTCAAAGGAATGTCAGTGGCTGAAGCCGCGGACACCGCCTACCTGCGTGACTACACTGCTTGAGGACTTTCAGGATTGGTTAAGCTAATCAGAGGGGAGGGGTGTTGAGTATTGAGTGACAAGATTTGAACCGACTAATCAGATTTAGAGCGGGAATTCAAAGGAACGTCAGTGGCTGAAGCCGCGGACACCGCCTACCTGCGTGACTACATTGCTTGAGGACTTTCAGGATTGGTTATGCTAATCAGAGGGGAGGGGTGTTGAGTATTGAGTGACAAGATTGAACGGACTAATCAGATTTAGAGCGGGAATTCAAAGGAATGTCAGTGGCTGAAGCCGCGGACACCGCCTACCTGCGTGACTACACTGCTTGAGGACTTTCAGGATTGGTTAGGCTAATCAGAGGGGAGGGGTGTTGAGTATTGAGTGACAAGATTTGAACAGACTAATCAGATTTAGAGCGGGAATTCAAAGGATCGTCAGTGGCTGAGGCCGCGGACACCGCCTACCTGCGTGACTACATTGCTTGAGGACTTTCAGGATTGGTTATGCTAATCAGAGGGGAGGGATGTTGAGTATTGAGTGACAAGATTGAATGGACTAATCAGATTTAGAGCGGGAATTCAAAGGAATGTCAGTGGCTGAAGCCGCGGACACCGCCTACCTGCGTGACTACACTGCTTGAGGACTTTCAGGATTGGTTAAGCTAATCAGAGGGGAGGGGTGTTGAGTATTGAGTGACAAGATTTGAACAGACTAATCAGATTTAGAGCGGGAATTCAAAGGAACGTCAGTGGCTGAAGCCGCGGACACTGCCTACCTGCGTGACTACATTGCTTGAGGACTTTCAGGATTGGTTATGCTAATCAGAGGGGAGGGATGTTGAGTATTGAGTGACAAGATTTGAACGGACTAATCAGATTTAGAGCGGGAATTCAAAGGCACGGCAGTGGCTGAAGCCGTGGACAGCTGCCGCAGCTAGGATTGTCATTGCGTATATTGGAGCTAATAAAAGTGTTAGCCTTTACTGCGTGTCCTGTCCTTTCTTGCGACCTCGTTACAACACTGTATATGGTGGCAGGTTGGACTGGATGACCTCGTGGTTCTTTCCAAGTTCCCCATCCTATGAGTCCACAATTCAACCGTGCCTGGAAATACGAAAGATTTAATCCAGAGCATCTGTGCACAACATGCTATCTAAGGCACAGTTGACCCAGCGCAGAGACAGCCTTTTTGCTTCCTGGCTCCCCATTATGTATAAATCAAAGAGAGAACGGAGTGCTCTTTTTAAAAAGTTAAGTAAAGACATTAATAACAGTGAGGCTTTATGAATTATTGAAAAGCCAATGCATACTCATCTGTAAATTTTGAATATATCGGCTGTATTGGCATCTTTATTTAGCTTTGTCGGTTCTTTTAAAAATACATAGGAATTGATTTGACTCCTGGGCCGCCCTATCAGGGAATAGAATTATCTTTATTGAAGGGTAGGAAGCTAACAGATACTCAGCCATATAGAAATCCATCACTGAACTCAAAGCAGTGGTGAAATGCAGCTGGTTCTATTCGGCTTGAGCGAATCGGTAGCATCGGTGGCGGGAGGCTCGGCCCACCCGCCCGGACATCATCATGTCCCTTTTTTGATGCTCTGTGCATGCACAAAAGGTCCTGCACATGTGCAGAGGTGTCATCCGCGAGCGAAGCAAACGCACGTACATGCTCCCATTTGCAAAACGGTAACAAATATACCGTATTATTCAGAGTATAAGGCACACTTTTTTCTCCAAAAAAAGAGGGTAAAAATATGAGTGCGTCTTATACTCCGAATATAGCCCAGCAAAACTGTTCATTGAGGAATCTACCTGCCTCGGGGTTCTGTTTGCTACGGATGTATTACTTGGAACATTGACATTGGCTTTGTGATTTCGGGCCTATCATCAGGAGATGGTGAGTTCTAGTCCTGCCTTAGGCATGAAAGCCAGCTGGGTGATTTTGGGCCAATCACCAGGGGACAGGGAGTTCTAGTCCTGCCTTAGGCATGAAAGCCGGCTGGGTGATTTGGGGCCAATCACCAGGAGACGGTGAGTTCTAGTCTTCCCTTAGGAATGAAAGCCAACTGGCTAATTCGGGGCCTATTATCAGGAGACAGGGAATTCTAGTCCTTCCTTAGGCATGAAACCCAGCTGGGTGATTTGGGGCCAATCACCAGGGGACAGGGAGTTCTAGTCCTGCCTTAGGCATGAAAGCCGGCTGGGTGATTTGGGGCCAATCACCAGGAGACGGTGAGTTCTAGTCTTCCCTTAGGAATGAAAGCCAACTGGCTAATTCGGGGCCTATTATCAGGAGACAGGGAATTCTAGTCCTTCCTTAGGCATGAAACCCAGCTGGGTGATTTGGGGCCAATCACCAGGAGACAGGGAGTTCTAGTCTTCCCTTAGGAATGAAAGCCAACTGGCTAATTTGGGCCTATCATCAGGAGACAGGGAATTCTAGTCCTTCTTTAGGCATGAAAGCCGGCTGGATGATTTTGGGCCAATCACCAGGAGACAGGGAGTTCTAGTCCTGCCTTAGGCATGAAAGCCGGCTGGGTGATTTTGGTCCAATCACCAGGAGCCCCTGAGTTCTAGTTCTACCAGAGTCCCTTGGGAGTTGGGCGGCATAGAAATATGATTAATTAAATTATATTAATTAAATTAAATTACTCCTGCCTTAAGCATGAAAGCCAGTTGGGTGATTTGGGGCCAATCACCAGGAGACAGGGAGTTCTAGTCTTCCCTTAGGAAGGAAAGCCAACTGGCTAATTCGGGGCCTATCATCAGGAGACAGGGAATGCTAGTCCTTCCTTAGGCATGAAAGCCGGCTAGGTGACTTTGGGTCAATCATCAGGAGACCGAGAGTTCTAGTTCCACCTTAGTCATGAAAGCCAGCTAGGTGACTTTGGGCCGGTCATTCTCTTTCAGCCCAACCCACCTCACAGGGCTGTTGTGTGGAAAATAGGAGGAAGGGGCTGGGGAATTCTGGGAGTGGAAGTCCACAAGTCTTAAAGTTGACCCCTGGTCTATGTGCTGCATTCATCACTTGCCAAAGAAAGCTCTGGTGTCCCATCCTTCCATCCACAGAGAAGACGCACTGTGCAGCCTCTGAGCCTGTGACCTCCATCTGCCTCTTCCTCTTCTGGATTTGTCCTTCTCCCGCTGCCCCTTCCTTCTTCCTCTCTCTTCCACCCTTCAGCGGTTCCTCCCCTGGCCTCAGAAATACAAATGGCTGTCTTTATTAGCCAATAATAATGCTCTAATACATTCTATCTCCTATTCCTCCAGACGCTAATTTGATGAAATTGGAGACTGACAGTCCACCAATATTGTTAAGGTTAATGACCCGGTGATTTACAAGGAAAGTTGCATTAGAAGTCAAATTGATTGTAATAATTGTTTCGCTGAGCAGTGTCCACATTAACGAGAGGGTGTTGTTGCGTAGTCTCCAGCCGAGGCTCCTTGACTGTCCATTAGCTAACAACATTTGAGTTAGGGGTGGGGGACCAGAAAACAATGATGTGGCTACATCCAGTCAGCAAGCACACATGCTGTGGTCATGAAGTCATGAAGTCACACCAATAGAGGCAGCTTACAACCATAATTGGGGCCAGAATTTCCATTGCTAAGCCAGATGGTTGTTAAGTCAGCCCTGCCTGATTTTAACTACCAATTTTACAATGGTTGTTAAGCGGATCACTGAGAGTAGAGTAGAGTAGAGTAGAGTAGAGTAGAGTAGAGTAGAGTAGAGTAGAGTAGACTAGACTAGACTACAATACAATACAATACAATACAATACAATACAATACAATACAATACAATACAATACAATACAATACAATACAATACAATACAATACAATACAATACAATACAATACAATACAATACAATACAATACGGGATGGGATGGGATGGGATGAAATAATAGACTAGACTAGACTAGACTAGACTAGACTAGACTAGACTAGACTAGACTAGACTAGACTAGACTAGAATAGGAGTTAAAAGGGACCTTGGAGGTCTTCTAGTCCAACCCCCTGCTCAGGCAGGAAACCCTACACAACTTCAAACAAATGATTATCCAACATCTTCTTAAAAACTTCCAGTGTTGGAGCATATACAACATTTGGAGGCAAATTGTTCCATTGATTAATTGTTCTGTCAGGAAATTTCTCCTTAGTTCTAGGTTGCTAATTTTTGATGAACTACAAATCCCAGAAGCCTTAGAGGGCAAGGTGAATAGTGCATGATATTAGAGGTTGCAATTCGGAAACACCAGGAAAATCTTACCTTGCCCATCCTTCTCTCTAGGGTTAGATGAATCCCCAAATTATCCAAATTTTCCGAACTCCTCTAGAGTTCTATTCATTTCAGTAGACAGCTGAGTTTCCTTCAGTTTTTGCCATGCACATATTCTATGTTTTTCTCTTGTTTCGATCTTTGTTCGGTGCCTTTGAGTTAACACAGGGAGTGCAGAGATGAGCAACAGAAATAATTAGGGGATTGGGGGCTAAAACATACAAAGAATGCTTGCAGGAATTGAGCATGTCTAATTTAATGAAAAGGACTGAGGTGACATGAAAGCAATAGCAGTAACGCTTAGACGTATATACCCGCTTTACAGTACTTTTACAGCCCTCTCTAAACTGTTTACAGAGTCAGCTTATTGCCCCCAACAATCTGGGTCCTCATTTTACCCACCTCGGAAGCATGGAAGGCTGAGTTGACCTTGAGCCCTTGAGCCGGTGAGATTTCAACTGCCAAATTGCAGGCAGCCGGCAGTCAGCAGAAGGAGCCTGCAGTATTGCACTCTAACCACTGCGCCACCACGGTTCTTGACATGATAGCAGTCTTCCAATATTTACCACAAAGAAGAGGGTGTCACGTTATTCTCCAAAGCACCAGAAGGCAGGACAAGAAGCGAAGAATGGAAACTAATCAAGGAGAGAAGCAACCTAGAACTAAGGAGAAATTTCCTGACAGTGAGAACAATTAACCAGTGGCACAACTTGCCTCCAGAAGTTGTAAATGCTCCAACGCTGGAAGTTTTAAAGAAGAGATTGGACCATTGTCTGAAATAGTACAGGGCTTCCTGTCTGAACAGGGGGTTGGACTAGAAGACCTCCAAGGTCCCTTCCAACTCTGTTATTCTGTTCTTCATCCAAACAGTCAACAAGAACCAAATCAAGGAACCTCCAAGAATACTCTCACCAACACTGAGAGAACAAGTCACTTGTATATAAATGGAGAGCAAACCCTGTTCCCTTCTAGTACTGATGATAGGTAATGAAACATCTGCCAAGAAAACAACCAAGCTCCATAGCATAATCCGCAAATAACAAGTATTTCTGATCCAAGCTACTAAAGTCTACGTAAACAATCTCAGGTAGTTTGCTATTGCATTCCCATCCAACACACTTAACCTGGTTTTACCGATCTCATCTTTTTTTTTTTAAACCTACATACAACTTACTGCATAACTAAGTTAAGTTGGGTTGGCCTTATTTTAGCTTACTTTTCCTTGCCTCGATTTTTTAAACAATATCCCATTCAATAAAGACTTTAGCACATCTGTTTTGAATGAAATTAAAGTCCTAACTTTTTTTTTTTTTAAAGATTGTTAGACCAAACATTTCAGGCCCATCTGTTCTGGTAACATCATCGCATCACTACTATGTACCTTATAGTCCTCCCACCCCCCTAAAAATTTTGTGTGTGGCAGGGGGCGGGGGGAGAGAAATGCATTAAATCTTGGCCGAGACAGGAAAATGGGCCGTTTTGTGTGATTTAAGAGTGTGAAGGCAAAGAAAATTCAGCTGGGTTTAATGGAACTCCTTTATATTTAATAATCAGGATCAGTTGGGAATTTTGCAGCTGGAGCTTCGGTGGGGATTTGGTGAGATCACTTGCAAAGGTTTGACCCAACGAGATGCAGGAATGTTGCTTTTGGGGCCGTTTGGAAATTTAATCTAAGTTTCATCCGCTCTGTCTGCTGATGAATCTTTATTCAGGTTGACCGAATAATGGAGGAGGAGCAACAGATGAAGCCCAACTGTCTCTCGGAGACAGTTAAGAAGGAGACAGTTAGGAGAGGGTTAAGAAGAAGGAGAAGGGAAGCTAAAGGAAATACGGGTAGTCCTTGACTTACAACAGTTTGTTCAGTGACCATCCGAAGTTATGACGGCACTGAAAAATGTGACTTATGACCTTTTTTCACACTTCCAATCTTCATCACGTCCTGTTCCGTCCCAGCTACGGACCCCAAAGAACGCAGCACACACAAAGTCCATTCAAACCTTAGTTTACTAAATAAACCAGTTTTTTACAACAACGACTATTAATTAACTGCATTAACAGCTGCCAAGAATTCAAAGAATACTACTGAAAGCTTACTGTGGTTGGCAGAATGCCCAGAAGCAATTTGCAGGAAGCTGATAAGATAAGCAAGACAAGACATGAAGGTATCTGAACGAAGTTGTTCCCTGCAAATTGCTTCAGTCATCATCCTTTCTTAAATAGGCTAAGGGAGTGGCCAATTAGCCCCAAGCCTCAACCTCGAGGAGACCTGCTCCTGAGGAGCCACTCCTGCCTTTTGGCAGTTCTGTGCGCCCGTGCATCGAGAAGAGGCTCCTCCTCTTCATCCTCCAGTTTCTGGAGGTTCTGAAGGCCCTGGCTGAATCCCTGCCTCTGGCACCACATCTTCTTCAGCCTCCTCATTGTCTGACTCGAGTGCCAGCTGCCCAGGCTGCTGGTGCAACACCACACCAGCCTCCTCGCTGTCTGAATCAGCTACTAGCTGCACAGGCCTCTGATGGACCACAACACATCCTCATGATACCGTGATCAAAATTTGGATGCTTGGCAACTTGTTCATACTTATGACAGTTGCTGTGTCCTGAGGTCATGTGATTCACTTTTGCGACCTTCTGACGAGCAAGGTCAATGTGGAAGCCAGATTCACTTAACAACCGGCTTACTAACTTATCAACTGCAGGGATTCACTTAACAGCGGTGGGAAAGAAAGGCCGTAAAAGAGAGTAAAACTCGCTTCGCAAAGATCTCGCTTCACAACAGAAATTTTGGGCTCAATTGTGGTCATAAGCCGAGGACTACCTGTAAAAGGAAGCAAAAGACATCACAGGATGAAATCGGGATTCCTGCAGGACAACGAGAGAAAGGATCAAGGATCGAGCAAGTGGTTTCTAAAAACCCACAGTAATTGGACGTCTCAACTTTGACTGCAACTCTTTATCCTTCTGGAAATTGAACTGGAATCGAGCAGGGGGTTGGACTAGAAGACCTCCAAGGTCCCTTCCAGCTCTGTTATTCTTGAGTTCCCTCTTATTTGGAACTTTGGTGAATTCATTTTGTTTCCAAAACTAAGGCTATCTATCCATAATTATGTCTGAATTGTTTTATATTTAAGGTGAAGATTTAATCGGCTTTTGTTAAAGGAATGAAATGTTTAAGAAATCATCAAGAATCAGACACAACTAAGCGGTTAAAACAACAATAACAATATTTAAAAACGACGACCATAATTGAGCCCAAAATTTCTGTTTTTAAACAAAAAGTTAAATTTGCTCCATTTTATGACTGAAAAGATATCGGGCAGTGATGGCTAAACATTTTGCCATCGTGTGCCTGCAGGGGGAGGTCATGTGCGCGCGTACCCACACCCATAATTTTATGCACCCTGCCCCTGTGCATGCACACATGATGCCCCCCCACTCCCCCCGCTCCTGCCACGTGATGGCACGGTAGGCCCATCTTTTGCCGTTTTCGTCCTCCCCAGACTCCTAGAAAGGCTCTGGAGGCTGGGGACAGCAAAAATCAGACCTTCCGGTTCCACTGGAAGTTGGCAAACAGGCCGTTTCCGTCCTCTGGAAGGCCTCTGGGGGTTGTGGGGAAGGCCGTTTTCGCCCTCCCCAGACTCCTAGAAAGGCTCTGGAGGCTGGGGACAGCAAAAATCAGACCTTCCGGTCCCACTGGAAGTTGGCAAACAGGCCATTTCCATCCTCTGGAAGGCCTTTGGGGGTTGTGGGGAAGGCCGTTTTCACCCTCCCCAGACTCCTAGAAAGGCTCTGGAGGCTGGGGACAGCAAAAAACAGACCTTCCGGTCCCACTGGAAGTTGACAAACAGGCCGTTTCCGTCCTCTGGAAGGCCTCTGGGGGTTGTGGGGAAGGCCGTTTTCGCTCTCCCCAGACTCCTAGAAGGGCTCTGGAGGCTGGGGACCGCAAAAAACAGACCTTCCGGTCCCACTGGAAGTTGACAAACAGGCTGTTTCCGTCCTCTGGAAGGCCTCTGGGGGTTGTGGGGAAGGCCATTTTTGCCCTCCCCAGACTCCTAGAAGGGCTCTGGAGGCTGGGGACAGCAAAAAACAGACCTTCTGGTCCCACTGGAAGTTGACAAACAGGCTGTTTCCGTCCTCTGGAAGGCCTCTGGGGGTTGTGGGGAAGGCCATTTCTACCCTCCCCCAAACTACTAGAAAGGCTCTGGGGGCTGCACCCCCCCCCAAGATCCTCTGGAGGCAGGAAACAGCCTGTTTCCCTATGGAGCTGAGCTCGCGTGCCCTCCCATATGGCTACTTGTGCCACCTGTGGCACATGTGCCATAGGTTCACCACCACGGGTATAGGGTCTTGAGCAGGGGGCTAGACTAGATGACCTCCAAGGCCCCTTCCAACTCTGTTACTGTTAGCTCCAAGGTTGCTTGTAGCTCACTTCTGATTGCGGACTACCTGTATTACATCTTCCAAATAAATTGGAAGTTTCCACTGAAGTAGAAAAAGTTTTATCCCAAGAGCAGTCTGGCTTTTGTGATAAGAGAATGTGTCATCATTCTGATGATGGCCTTGATTTAAGAACATAAAAACAGTTGAACAAATTGATATGAATGAGTTCCTTCAGGCACCATTGATTGACCTTACATCGGCCCTTTGATGCTAGGGATGGAAATAGATGGTGGGGTGATGGTATTAGCAGAAAATGTCTCTGATGACTGAATTGCTAGGCCTGTTAGAACAAATGAAGAAGGAAAAATGGGACTCTTGAGCATTTGAACTGCAGTTCCTAAACTTGGCAATTTCCATGCCGATGGACTTCAACTCCCAGAATTCTACAGTCACTATAACCATTGAGAATTCTGGGAGTTGAAGTTCACCTGCCTGGAAATAGCCAAGGGAAATGAGCATTCCCCAACTGAGAACACTACATTAGAGGCACCAAGCTCAGGCAGATAATTAGCCCCCATCAATTCCTAAATATTCTTCCAAATATTTCTTCTTCTTCTGATGATGTTTTCCATTCTCAGATTAACAGAGGTGGAAGGGACTCGTGGTGATTTTATGAGCCAGGTTTTTCTACATCTTCAGATCTTTCACTACTTCTTTGAATTGATCTATGCTCTGGCTGGTGTTAGCTTTGATGGTGTCCAGAAATATTTCTTCTAAATTCTTGTCTTCTGTTCCATGAAGGTATCATGATTTTTCTTCCATATAAAGGTAAATCCAATCCAGTTGTGTCTGATTCTAAGGCACGGTGCTCATCTCTGTTTCTTAGCCAAGGGAGCCATCATTGTCCAAAGACAGTTTCCATGGTCATGTGGCTGGCATGACTATACGCCAAGGTGCACAGAACCATTTTTCCTTTCCACCGAAGTGGTACCTATTTATCTAGTCTCATTTGCACGCTTTCAAACTGCTAGCAGGAGCTGTAGCAAGGAACAGGAACTCACCCTGTCATGCGGTGCTCGGGTCTCAAACCTCAGAAATCCATCCACTTATTCAGCCATTTTGTCAGCCACCCCAGAAACATTTGCTGCTGTCACTGAAGTTTCTGGCATCAAATAAACAGAGGCCTTCTTTCAAGTCAGCCAGCCTTCATTTTATTTTCAGCGTCTTTCTCCCAGATTAGAACTGGACTGGATTTTTCTTCCAACAATTGTGTCATTGATACAATGAACATACATTTTTGGGCAAACTCTGAGAGACAATGGAGGATAGGGAGGCCTGGCATTCTGTAGAATTCTGGGAGTTGAAGTTCCCCAGCATGGAAGTTGCCATAGTCAATGACGTCGTGAAGAGTCAGACATGACTTAGTGACAGAACAACAATAACATCACAATATCTCAATCCTGGACAAATGGTTGTTCAATCTTTCCTTGAAAACCTCCAGAGATGGAACACCTACAAGCCCAGGAGACAAGCTCTTCCATTGATTAATTGCCTACATGTAGGGAAGAAAAACAAAATGCACAGGTATAGTATATGTGGTACCTTGCTCAATAATAGTAATTGTGAGAGGGATCTTGGAGTCCTAGTGGACAACCATTTAAATATGAGCCAGCTAAAAAAGCCAACACAGTCCTAGCTGCATAAACAGAGGGACAGAATCAAAATCACGTGAAGTGTTAATACAACTTTATAATGCCTTAGTAAGGCCACACTTGGAATATTGCATCCAGTTTTGGTCGCCACAGTGTAAAAAAGATGTTGAGACTCTACAAAGAGTGCAGAGAAGAGCAACAAAGAGGATTAGGGGACTGGAGGCTAAAACATATGAAGAACGGTTGCAGGAACTGGGTATGTCTAGTCTGATGAAAAGAAGGACTAGGGCTGATATGATAGAAGTCTTTCAATATCTCAGAGGTTGCCACAAAGAAGAAGGAGTTAAGCTATTCTCCAAAGCACCTGAGGGCAGGACAAGAAACAATGGGTGGAAACTAATCAAGGAGAGAAGCAACTTAGAACTAAGGAGAAATTTCCTGACAGTTAGAACAATTAATCAGTGGAACAATTTCCTCCAGAAGTTGTGAATGTTCCAACACTGGAAGTTTTTAAGAAGATGTTGGATAACCCTTTGTCTGAAGTGGTGTAGAGTTTCCTGCCTGGGCAGGGGGTTGGACTAGAAGACCTCCAGGGTGCCTCCCAACTCTGTTATTCTATTCTAATTGTTCTCACTATCAGAAAATTCCTCCTTATTTCCAGGTTGGTTCTGAGCTTCCACCCATTGCTTCTTGTCCTGTCCTCTGGTGCTGTGGAGAGTAAGTCAACTCCCTCTTCCCTATGACAGCCCTTCAAGTATTGAAAGATGCTATCTTGTCACCCCTCTTCATTAAACTAAATAATCCCCTTCGCCGTTCATCCTACAGTTTAGACTCCAGACCCATCGTCACCTTTGTCGGTCTTCTCTGCACTCTTTCTATGTCAGGGGTGAGAAATTATGACCCTTTTATGAAATGTGGACTTCAACTCCCAGAATTCTTGAGCCAGCATGGCTGGTTCCAGGAATTCTGGGAGACGAAGTCCACAAGTCATATAGGGCCCGTAGTTCCCCAACTCTGTTCTAGGGTCTCATCATCTTTTAGAGCAAGACAATTCAATGTTTCAGGATCTGTAAGGCCGATCTCATCTTCATTGGTGATCTGTTTGAACCCTAATCAGATATCTTTGCTGCTGTCAGGAATGGAGTTGCTTCTACACAGTTTAGGCATCAATATGTCTGTTTACCAGACTTTTCTTGAACTTTTTATTGTCACCGGGTCCTTAGCAACTTCTCCGGTGCCATCAAACAAACCATGTCTGTTTTGAGGGCACTCTTCTGTGCCTTCCTCCCCAAGGAAATACAGATATCTCATAAAGCTTCCGCAGTGACTAACGCAATGAAGGTTACAGCTGAAGGGCCATCTGGAACACTTCCCCAAGTGTATGAGTTATTGCCGTGGAAGCAATCTTGTCAAAACACTGACTCATGTGCTCGCATATCTTGGAGATCTTGTTTGGCATCTCCTCGCATGAACTTGGAGTCTTTATTAAAAGTCACGAGAAATGCCAGCTTGGGAAGCCAACTTGGCTTTGATGCACACCAAAGCTAAGAAAGGTTAAGGGAGGAGGCTTAAAGATGGGAAAACAACCTCAGTGCTCAGAGTCATCCAATCTACTGTGAGGAAAAAAGAAGGAAGAGATTTGTATTTATTTTTTTAATTTGTAACAAGTAACTCGTTGCGGCATATATATCCAGCATACCTTCCTCCTCCTCTTTTCTCTACAACAACTAGTCTGTGAGGTGCGTTGGGCTGAGAGAGAGGGACTGGCTCAAAATCATCCACCTGGCTTTCATGCCTAAAGTGGGACTAGAACTCACAGTCACCTAGTGATTGGCCAAAGTCACCTAGATAGCTTTCATGCCTAAGGCAGGACTAGAAATCACAGTCTCCTGGTGATTGGCTCAAAGTCACCCAGCTGGCTTTCATGCCTAAGGTGGAACTAGAACTCACATTCACCTAGTGATTGTCCACAGTCACCCAGCTGGCTTTCATGCCTAAGGTGGAACTAGAACTCACAGTCTTCTAGTGATTGGCCCAAAGCCATCCAGCTGGCTTTTTTGCCTAAAGTGGGACTAGATCTCACATTCACCTAGTGATTGGCCAAAGTCATCCAGATAGCTTACATGCCTAAGGGAAGGCTAGAACTCACCGTCTCCTAGTGAATGGCCCAGAGTCACCCAGCTGGCTTTCATGGCTTGAACTCACAGTCTTCCACTTTCTAAACTGGTGTCCTAACCACTAGATCAAACTGTCTCACTTATGTGTCACAGCATGGATGTGTCTTATCTGTTGTGAGGTTGGAAGGGGACAGTGAGGGCCAATTAGCACTTAGACATATATACCGCTTCACAATGCTTTACAGCCGTCTCTAAACTGTTTACAGAGTCAGCCTATTGCCCCCAACAATCTGGATCCTCATTTTACTGACCTCGGAAAGATGGAAGGCTGAGCCAACCTTGAGCTGGTTTGGATTGAACTCCTGACAGTTGGCAGAATTAGCTTACAATACGGCATTCTAACCACAGCCCCACCACTGCTCCAAAGCTTCAGTTCCAGTCAGGTTCCAACCAATGGTGATCAACTTGCAGTTTGCTTACAAATGACAGAGGTAACAACAAAAATAGAAGGGGGAAGGGGGAAAAACACAAATGAAAATACATGTAAACTTGAGAATGTATTTAAGTCAAGCATGCATTAAGTCAGCATCAAAGCAGAGTGACCACAAATATGTTGCCTTATCCTTTTCTAGAAAACCATGGACCAATGATATATATATATTTTCTGTGATGCACACAGAGATATGTATGCACATATACAATGTCAGGGTAATGATGAACTACTCAATATTTCCGCTACCAGTTCTCCAGAACCTGTCAGAACCTGCTGGATTTCACCCCTGGTTCTATTTACCTTTACTACTGGTTCGCAACAGGACCACGCATACTTCTGCACATGCGCAGAAGCTTCTGCACATGCCCAGAAGCTTCTGCACATGCCCAGAAACTTCCTGATGATGTCCAAGTCGGTGGGTGGAGCCTCCTGCCGGTTTTACTACCAGTTTTTGCAAACCAGTCCAAACCAGGGGCAACCCACCACTGCTACCATGTGTATGTCTGTATATAGTAGTCTTGTATGTAAACCATTGTTTGTAATGACAAAATCTCTCTATCCTGTATTTTGCTTCTGGGTTGTCTCAAAATATTAGTCACGCTGTAAACACTCTGACATACAACACCCATGCTACACAGGTAGTCCTTGCTTAATGACTGGTCATTGGAAGGAGAACCAATCTGGAAATAAGGAGGAATTTCCTGACAGGGAGAACGATTAACAGCTCAAGTCCTGGACTTGTGAGTCCTCCATCGCTGGAGCCATTTAAGAAAAGATTGAACAATCATTTATTCAGGATAGTATAAGGATCCCTACCTGTCACAGGGGGATTGGACTAGAAGACCTCCAAGATCCCTTCCAGCCCCATGGTTTTATGATTCTGTGATTCTAAGGTATTTTGTGGCAGCCTCACTTCATTTAGCGACCAAGGTGGTAGAACCGATTGCAGTCAGGAAACGAGGATTAGCTGCGTAGCCATACTCTTTGGGATAGGATGATTGCTTTGAACATCCTCACAGCTTGCAAAGAACAAGAACTCCATCTTTTTCTAATGTCTCTTGAGCAATTATTTTTCTGGTAAGTAATTCTGACCTGTGGCCCAAGGAATTATTACCAGACACAATCAGTCCTAAACAAATGTATTTTATTAGAACAGCTGAGAGTGACTTCATTCTCAGCTTTGTCCAAATTAAGTCCAAAACAAATTCTTCATAAACAGTCCTTCGGCCTTATCACCAACCTTTGTCTACCCTGCCAAAGGCTTTTCTTGGCAAAATCTCCCGAAGTTCAGAAGCAAGAGATGCCGACAAGAAACAAATGTAGCAACATTGCTCTCCTACAAAGATCCCAAGAGCCGTTGCTGCTCTTTTAAGCTTTCTGGGAGGGGCCAATCATCTCCTGGCCTTACTCCCGAGTTGTCCTTTTTGCTTTAACTGCTCTTGCCTTCTGGCAGCTCTGTGCATGCGTGCACTAGGAACAGGCTCCTCCTGTTCCTCTGCCTCTCTGCTGTCAGCCTCTGGAGGCTCCAGAGTCCATACGTCGCTCCCAAATGGCTCTGGCCCCATCTCTGCCTCCGACACAGAGCCCTCGTCCGGGCTTTCCCCTGACTCCAGGACTGTCCCATGTTCCTCCCCAGCCTCCTCACTGTCCAACTCCGCTGCCAGCTCTGCAGGTTGCTGGCAGACCACAACAACTTGTCAGTTCGGTCTTTATTTAACAGATTCTCTGGATTTTATGTTTTGTGTGTCTACGCACAAACCGGAAACTGCAAATTGCTCCAGCATGGTTGTTTATACCTTTATTCTCCCCTCCCCTTACCAAGAAAGAGGGGGAGGAAAAAGCATGCAAAATTATTTGGGAAACAGGAAAGCAAAGAACTGGCAACCTGCTGCCCATCAGCCTGGCAGGATTTGTAGAGCTTCAACTCTATGACTGTCATGGCTATGAAAGGTTATATATTGCAAAATTGAGACATTCAGAAAACCCAGCCTAGTGGGTGAAGTTCCAGCTCTGCTGAGATTGAGCTGAGATGATTAATGTCATTTGATTTTTGACAAGTCCATTAATGAAGATTTAGGGTGGATCTGAAGACGCTCCATATGTTAAATCTGTGTATCAGTGATCGGTGGGAATAAGTGTTGATGGAACTGTTAAGGATATTGTTGTTGTGTTTACAACTAGCAGAGTAAAGTGCACAGAGAAATGTTGCTGAGAGCAATGAGATAAGAGATACGTGCAAACTGGTGTTATTAAAAGTTTTCTTTATAGTGGAAAATAAACAATCTCGTAGTCTTCTAAACAGTCCAAGTCTTTACCGGTTAAATCCAACAAGCTTCTTACCAAACAGACAGTAGTTGGTTCACTCTGGTTCACAAACCCCGGATGGTAGCAGATCCACCCACACACGCACGCGATGATAGCACAATGGCAGCTTATCATCAACTAAATACATTACAGTACCTTTCTTAAATACGTTGTTAAATTACAACTAATTATAGCATGACTCAGCATTACAGCATGATGCAGCATTAAAACTTAAAGATCACAGAACAATTATATTGCCTGGACAATCTATTAGGCTCAAATCGTATCCTAACATGAACCATGGATATCCCAGACCCAAATTAAAAAGCACAAAACACCCCACTGCTAATTTTATATTCCGCCTTTTGCTGGTGGCAAACACAGCCCTTCTTCTCCTTTTCCTCTCAGCCTCTGTTTATCTTCACTACAACCAGGGTTAGGCTGCTGGGGGTTCTCAGGGGTTTAGAAGAACCTCTAGCTAAGATTCTATGCAGTTCAGAGAACCCCCAAATCCCACTCCTGGCTGGCTCCGCCCACTCTACTCCTCTCAGGAATCCCCACACGGCTAATTTTGGATGCAGGTAAATGCAGGGCATGTGTGGAGGCTTGGGGAGGGTGAAAAATGGGCCTACTTGAAATTTGGGCCTGTTTCTGGCCTCCAGAGGGCCTCTGGAGCCTGGGGAGGCCATTTTCACCCTTCCGAGGCTCGAGAAAAGTCTCTGGAGCCTGGGGAGGGTAGAAATGCCCCCCTCCCATGGTGCAGGAGACTGACTAGGTCATGCCCACCATGGCCACACCCACCCAGTAACTGGGCAGAGAACCCCTTGCTAAAATTTTTGATGCTCACCCCTGACTACAACCCTACGAGATAGGGCATTTACAAGGTTACATATGTGGCTGGATGGAAAATTCAAACTGAAGTCTTTCTGGCTTAATATTAAGAGGTTAATTACACTCACTTGTCAGTATGAGAATAACAGCTATGATTTAAGGCATCTTTTTTTAAAGAGTCTATTTTATCATAGGAGCCTGAGTGGCGTAGGAGGCTAATGCCTCCTACTAAGGCAGCATTTAACATCCAGCTGCCTGCAATTACTGTGAGTTCAATCCTAGCCAGGCTCAAGGTCGACTCAGCCTTCCATCCTTTCTAAGGTGGATAAATTGAGGACCCAGTTTGTGAAGGCAATAAGCTGATTTTGTATAAATGTACAAAAGTATGAAGGCTATTGCTTAGCACACTGTAAGCCACCCTGAGTCTCTGGAGAAGGGAGGCATATAAATCAATTTTTTTTAAAAAAATCACACATAGAAAGCCAGTTTGGTGTACTAGTGAAGGTGTTGGCCTTGAAACTGGGAGACTGTGAGTTCCAGTGCTAGCTTAGGCACGAAAGCCAGCTGGGTGACTTTGGGCCAATCAGCAGGAGAACAGTGAGTTCTAGTCTGGCTTCAGGCATGAAAGCAGGTGTAGGAAGAAAAATCCAGTCTGATTCCAAGCCGGGAGAAAAACGCTGGAAATAAAATGGAGGCTGGTTGCAAGGAAAGAAGGTCTCTATTTATTTGGATGCCAGAAACTTCACTGACAGCAGCATGTTTCTGGGATGGCTGACAAAATAGCTGAGTGAGTGGATGGATTTTTATAAGGTTCTGGGGTTTTGTGATATGAGATGCTCCAGGGAGTTGTGCAATGTAGTGAGCCTTGTGTCTTTTGCTATTTCAATGGTGTTGGTTAATTCTATTATGTCCTGTCCTTGGAGCTGGGCAGGGAAATACAAATTCTTAATCCCATCAGGTCCAGCCATCGGTAGGAGCTGTGGCTGAAGGCCTTTGGTTTGTGAATATCTAGGCTGGCCTGAATTTCTGTAAATGGATACTAAACAGAATGTTCCAGTCTTCTCAATAGATACAAAAGTACCTCATTCATAAAATTTAACTGTGGGAGGGACTACCTAGAGTATTTTCCTGGTAGTGGAGAGAAGTGAATGATTTGATCCTAGGAAAGCTGTGTGTGTGTGTGAGAGAGAGAGAGGGGGGGGGGGAAGAGAGAGAGACTTCCTATACTAGTTTGCTGACTTTGGGCCAATCATCGGGCAGACGGGTAGTTTTAGTCCCGCCTTAGGTATGAAAGCCAATTGGGTGACTTTGGGCTAGTCCCATTCTCTCTGCCCAACCCACCTCTCACAGTTGTTTTTATGAGGAAATAATGGACATCTTCTCCTCATGGCTCCAAACATTAAGCCTGACTATCAGGAGTGGTATTCACTTACTTTCGCTACCAGTTCGCAAAAGTCAGCACTCGTCCGTGCCTTCTGTGCATGCGCCCAGCCTCAAAAGCATGCCTAAATAGCATGCATACAGCCGGGGCAGGTGAGTGGGCGGTAGGCCCAACCGTGATTTCCGCTACCGGTTCGGGCAAACCGGTCTGAATACCACCTCTTCTAACTACTCATGAAATGATTGCCACGGAATGGTCAGCTTGGGAGATGAAGGTTACTACAGCCTGGCATTTTGCTTAGAGGAGGAGTGTCAAATTCATGTCATCACGTCGTTGTCACATGACATAACGGGAATTTTCCCTTCGCTAAACTGGGCATGGGCAGTGCGTGACGCATCCGGGCTGTGGGCCGGGAGTTTGACAGTTCTGGCTTAGAGGGATAATATTGTTACTCAGTAACAACTAATTAGTTCTGAAGTCCTTTTCTCACCTGCTTGATAGGTTGTTTTTTTTTTGAAGAAAGTTTTTTATTATATATTATAAATGTACATTCTCTTATCCATAATTAATCCCACATATACATATATTGTCTAAAGCAAAAAAAATTAAATTATATTCGGGGTTGCTCTTCTACCTTTTCTTCTCCCTTATTTTACAACAATCCTTCTTCTCCTTCTTCTTTCTTTCCCTTCCTTGCCTTCTATCCTCTTCTACTTTCTTCTTTCCTCCTCTCCTTCCTCTTCTCTCCTTCCGCTTCCTTTCACCTCCTTCTCCCTTCTTTTCCTCCTTTCTAACCGTCTCTCCTGCTCTTTTCCCCCTCCCTTTCTTCCTCTCAATAGTTTTTTTAATGATCTAGATTCCAAGTGTCTGAAATACTTGAAAACAGAGTTCCTTCCTTCCTTCCTTCCTTCCTTCCTTCCTTCCTTCCTTCCTTCCTTCCTTCCTTCCTTCCTTCTCCTCCATAGTAACTAAATGAGGAATATCCTCCTCCCCTTAAAAAAATACAACTAATTCCCCACAAGATCATATTCCCTGTGCTGCTTTGGCAAAACCTTCTTTCCAATAACAGGCCCTCCCTTGCAAAGCTGAAAAAAAAAGGAAACGAAACAAGTGAAATGCAGCCTTTATCTCCAGTTCAAATGTACGTTTATTTTTCCGACTAAAGGGTCAGAGGCTAAAGGAAATAAACAATCCAGAAGGCAACACTTGAAAGACAACGGATTTCTCTTGAAACTATCCACTGTAAAGTTCCTGGCATTGAGAGGTCAGGATCTTTCGCCCAAGTTAACCTTTTCGGGCAAATTCACAAGACTTTTTTTTCTTTTATTTTTCCTCCTGGGATCCTTTTGTAAGACAGGCTGGAAGAGAGAAACTTGTCTGCGGCTAAAATATATTTCCCCAAGCAAGCAATGAGAAACAGCGGTGATCAGAGGTCCAAATGGAATGATATCAAGAAGCTTTATAATGGGGGTCTGAGGATCGGCTGGGATTTGATTCCCAGCTTAATTCAAATCATCCCTCCGATCAATCGAGAGTGCTGGGCCAGATCAAAAGTATAAACTACTGCTTTATAATGCCTTGGTAAGGCCACACTTGGAACATTGCATCCCGTTTTGGTTGCCATAATATAAAAAAAGATGTGGAGACTCTAGAAAGAATGCAGAGAAGAGCAACAAAGATGATTAAGGGACTAGAGGCTAAAACATAGGAAGAAGGGTTGCAGGAATTGGGCATGGTTAGTCTAATTTAATATAATATTCTATGACTAACACTAAGTGTTGTATCTCATGATTCATGATGAATATATTTATTATGATTGTGATCATGATTGATCACTTACAACTTTTATGTACACTGAGAGCTTATGCACCAAAGACAAATTCCTTGTGTGTCCAATCATATTTGGCCAATAAAGAATTCTATTCTATTCTATTCTATTCTATTCTATTCTATTCTATTCTATTCTATTCTATTCCATTCCATTCCATTCCATTCCATTCCATTCTATTCTATTCTATTCTATTCTACTCCACTCCACTCCACTCCACTCCACTCCACTCCATTTATTCTATTCTATTCTATTCTATTCTATTCTATTCTATTCTATTCTATTCTATTCTATTCTATTCTATTCTATTCTATTCTATTCTATTCCATTCCATTCCATTCCATTCTATTCCCATTCCATTCCATTCCATTTATTCTATTCTATTCTATTCTATTCTATTCTATTCTATTCTATTCTATTCTATTCTATTCTATTCTATTCTATTCTATTCTATTCTATTCTATTCTATTCTATTCTATTCCATTCCATTCCATTCCATTCCATTCCATTCTATTCCCATTCCATTCCATTCCATTTATTCTATTCTATTCTATTCTATTCTATTCTATTCTATTCTATTCTATTCTATTCTATTCTATTCTATTCTATTCTATTCTATTCTATTCCATTCTATTCCCATTCCATTCCATTCCATTCCATTCCATTTATTCTATTCTATTCTATTCTATTCTATTCTATTCTATTCTATTCTATTCTATTCTATTCTATTCTATTCTATTCTATTCTATTCTATTCTATTCATAATAATAATAACAATAACAACAACAACAACAACAACTTTATTGTCATTGTATGTGTATACACAGTATACCCATACAACAAAATTCATTTAACACCCAAAGACCAGGTCCATCACACACAACAATCCCCAAACACACTCCCACCCATCACAAATTCCCCACCCCTAAACCACCCAAACATCCACACAACAGACCAAGTAATACTGTCCAACAGCTCACTGATGGTGACCCTTTAGTTCATTGTTGAGTGCAATTATAGTTCTGGGATAAAAACTATTCAGAAAATGTGTGGTCCGAGTTTTAATTGTTCTGTATCTTCTGCTCGAAGGCAACAGTCCAAAAAGATTGTAAGCAGGATGGGAAGAGTCTCTGAGAATGTAAGGCTACACTTGAAACAATTGCATGCAGTTTTGGTCGCCACGATATAAAAAAAAAGATGTGGAGATTATAGAAAGAGTGAAGAGAAGAGCAACGAAAATGATTTGGTGACTGGAGGCTAAAACGTATGAAGAATGGTTGCAGGACTTGGGTATGTTTAATCTAATTTAATATAATATCCTACAACTATCACTAAGTGTGGTATCTCATGATTCCTGACAAATCACATGATGACTGTGATTATGATTGATCACTTATAGCTTTTATGTACACTGAGAGCTTATGCACCGAAGACAAATTCCTTGTGCGTCCAATCATATTTGGCCAATAAAGAATTCTATTCTATTCTATTCTATTCTATTCTATTCTATTCTATTCTATTCTATTCTATTCTATTCTATTCTATTCTATTCTATTCTATTCTATTCTATTCCATCCCATCCCATCCCATCCCATCCCATCCCATCCCATCCCATCCCATTCCATTCAAAAGAAGGAAAAGGGGTGACATGATGGTAGTCTTCCAATATTTTAGGGGCTGCCACAAGGAAGAGGGGGTCAATCTATTCTCCAAAGCACCTGAGGGCAGGATGGAAACTAATCAAGGAGAGAAGCAACCTAGAACTAAGGAGAAATTTCCTGACAGAACAATTGACCAGTGGAACAAACTTGCCTCCAGAAGCTGTGGTAGCTCCATCACGGGAGGTTTTTAAGAAGAGATTGAACAGCCATTTGTCTGAGATGCTAGAGGGTTTCCTGCCTAAGCAGGGAATTGGACTAGAAGACTTCCACCTCCAAGGTCCCTTCCAACTCTGTTATTCTGTTAAAAAAAAACCCTGACTCCAACTTTCCACACGGCCTCCTCGGGCTGCAGAGTCTTCTAACTGCAAGTAATCGTTGCTTGTGCTGTTACGCTTAGCTCCTTTTCCTGTTTGCCCGGTGGTGAATATTAAATTGCAACTGCCTTGGGACAGAAGCTCATCTTCTTCGGTTTCTTTCAGCATAGAGACATGTAGACAAAAAGAGAGGGATTTACTTGACAGGCATAAAAATCACTGGATCGTTGACAGAAGGGCAGTGCAGACAGGAGGAAACTAGCCAAGATCAGTGATGAAATCTCACTTTGTTCAAGCCAAGGGGGTTACTTTTACCAAAGGGTTGCAGAAGGTAGAAGAGATTAACATTCATCAACTAAGCAAGCATGAGTCACCCTTGGCAGGGTTTTCCCACCCCGGGTAGAGCTGTAAGCGGAGCCAAGTCCCTCCTGATCATGCCCTCGATTTTCTGATCTCACGCTAGTTGTGAGTTCGGGAACACACCCAACACCCCGAGTTGCAGACCTGCTTCGGGGGAAATGCGAACTCTTCAAAGCAAACCGAGATTCCTTCTGCAGGAGCCTGGGTTCCGTTTCAGCTTGTTTCATTCCATCCATAAAACAACAAAAACAGCCTCCAGATGCCAGTTCAAGACTTTTATAGCATCTCTGGTTTGGCCTAAAGTGGCGGTGCTGAACGAAATATCTTCTGTCTAAGCCAGTGACCGTCAACTGCAGAAACATTAAGTTGTGTGGACTTCAACTCCCAGAATTCTCCAGCTAGCCTTGAGAGGGAGGGAGGGAGAAAAGAAGGGAGGAGCAGAAGAAAGAAAGAAAGAAAAGAAAGAAAGAAAGAAAGAAAGAAAGAAAGAAAGAAAGAAAGAAAGAAAGAAAGAAAGAAAGAAAGGGGGAGGGAGGGAGAGAGGGAGGGAGGAAGGAGGAAAGGAAGGAAGGAAAGAAAGAGACAGAAAAAGAAAGAAAAGAAAGAAAAGAAGGGGAAAGGGAAAGGGAAAGAAAGAAGGAAAGATAGATAGATAGATAGATGATAGATAGATAGATAGATAGATAGATAGATAGATAGATAGATAGATGATAGATAGATAGATAGATAGATAGATAGATGATAGATAGATAGATAGATAGATAGATAGATAGATAGATAGATAGATAGATAGATGAGAATAAATGAAGGAAGGAAGGAAGGAAGGAAGGGAAAGGGAAAGGAATGAAAGAAAGAAAAGGAAAGGGAAAGGAAGGAAGGAAGGAAGAAAAAGATGAATGAATGAATAAATGAAAGAAAGAAAGAAAGAATAAAGGAAGGAAGATAGAGGAAGGAAGGAAGGAAGGAAGGAAGGAAGGAAGGAAGGAAGGAAGGAAGGAAGGAAGGAAGGAAGGAAGGAAGATAGATAGAATTTCTAAATTTTTCTTTATTTCTAAGTTGCATCTCTCCCTAACACGCTTCCACTATTACTTCTTCTCCTGCTCTGATGTGCTCTGGAGAACAACGATAATTATTACAACTTTAGAAGTCCCCTATTTCAAGAGGATTCCAAGAGGCCCATGGACAATAATCTCTTGAGGCTGAATTAGTTGTGCATTGAAGAGGATCCTCAAGGGTTTTGTCTGTAACTACTCCTGGAATTCCACAGCTGGAGGATTAATCCAGTCCTCAGGCTGTGGAATTCTGGGAGTTGAAGTCCACATGTCTTCATGTTGCTATGTGAGAGGCTAATTGTCCCTAAATGGCTCCGGCCTCCTTTCAAAACTGCTTAGGTTGCCGTCCATCTCCACCTCCGAGGGCATCAAAGTCCACCGTGTCCTAGAGAAGGAACACAGCTCCCATTAAACCCCGTCTCTCTTTAGAGGGCCAGCTATTATGGGGAGGGGAGGGCAGGCAGCGGGTTGAAAACTGCCTCTTAAAACAGAATGGAGGAACGGTATGGGGTTAGGCAAACACTTTTTAATTACTGACAAAAACCCTTGAGGAACTATTTGCAAACCTCAATAATTTTCCTACTGCCCACGGGAATGGCTAAGTACTTCTCTCTAATTAGTAGGGCTCGACAAGGCAGCCGCAATCTATGTTGTTGGAAGGACTTTCCTCTCCTCGGGAGCTTTGACTGGCATTTCCCAAAATTGGGAACTCATCAAGAGGAGTCTTCATGCAGGGACTCCAACCCCAGAAGCCCCCATCTAACAAAATGAAATTCAATGTAAAGAAAAGTAAAGTTTTACACTTAGGCAAGAAAAACCAAAACTACACATAGAGACTGGGTGAAACCAGACTTAATAGTGGTAACTGTGAGAGGGATCTTGGAGTCTCAGTGGACAACCAGTTCAATATGAGCCAGGAGTGTGTGGCGGCAGCGAAAAAAGCCAATGCAATCCTAAACTGCATTAACAGAGGGATACAATCAAGATCAAGGGAGGTGCTAATATCATTCTATAAAGCCTTAGTATGACCACACCTAGAGTACTGCATGCATCCAGTTTTGGTCACCACACTACAAAAAAGATGTTGAGACTCTAGAAAGAATGCAGAGAAGAGCAACCAAGATGATTAAGGGACTGGAGGCTAAAACCTACGATGAACACTTGCAGGAACTGGGCCTGGCTAGTCTAGTGAAGAGAAGGATCAAGGGCAACATGAGAGCAGTCTTCCTATACTTGAGGGGCTGCCACAGAGAGGAAGGGGTCAAGCTATTTTCCAAAGCACCTGAAGGCCAGACAAGGAATAATGGATGGAAACTGAACAAGAAGAGATTCAACTTCCAGGTTGAAAGGATTAGACGGTGACACCGTCATTGGCCTTCATGTCCCCAGAAAAGACATCATCAAGCACTGATGCACTTCCTGGGTGAAAGGATTAATGACATTTCCATTGCTCTTGGGATGCCCAGTTGTGGGGTTGTTCCATGTCCCCAGCAGGAGCTGGAATGAAGGACGAGAGCTCAATAGGATAGGATAGGATAGGATAGGATAGGATAGGATAGGATAGGATAGGATAGGATAGGATAGGATAGGATAGGGTAGGGTAGGGTAGGGTAGGGTAGGGTAGGGTAGGGTAGGGTAGGGTAGGGTAGGGTAGAATAGAATAGAATAGAATAGAATAGAATAGAATAGAATAGAATAGAATAGAATAGAATAGAATAGAATAGAATAGAATAGAATAGAATAGAATTCTTTATTGGCCAATGTGATTGGACACACAAGGAATTTGTCTTGGTGCATACGCTCTTGGTGTACATAAAAGAAAAGATACATTCATCAAGAATCATAAAGTACAACACAATGATAGTCATAGGGAAACAGTCAATATTCTGGGCATGGCTAGTCTAGTGAAGAGAAGGACCAGGGGAGACATGATAGCAGTCTTCCAATATTTGAGGGGCTGCCACAGAGAGGAGGGGGTCAAGCTATTCTCCAAGGCACCTGAAGGTCAGACAAGGAATAATGGATGGAAATTGAACAAGGAGAGATTCAACCTAGAAATAAGGAAAGATTTCCTGACAGTGGGAGCAATCAACCCATGGAAGAGAAGTTGCCTTCAGATGTTGTGGGAGCTTCATCACTGGAGGCTTTCAAGAAGAGATTGGACTGCTATTTGTCAAAAATGGTATAGGGTCTCCTGCTTAGGTGGGGGTGGGGTGGGGGTCGGGTTGGATTAGATGCCCTACAAGGTCCCTTCCAAATTTGTTAATCTGATTAAATCTGTTTCTCAGCCCAACTCACCACACATGATTGTTGTTATGGTCCCTTCCAACTCTATTAAACTGAGATCTGAGAAGGTTTTTGAAGCATTGCAAGGACGTGTTGAGATTTGGACAGCGGTCTTCATGCAATTCAAGAGAAAACAGTATACAGGTAGTCCACCACTTATAACAGTTCATTTAGTGACTGGTCAAAGTTACAACGGCATTGAAAAAAGTGACTTATGATCGTTTTTCACAGGTACGACCTTTGCAGCACCCCTCACAATCATGTGATCAAAATTCAGATGCTTGGCAACTGGTTCGTATTTATGACGGTCGCAGTTTCCCAGGATCATATGGTTCCCTTTTTGCGACCTTCTGACAAACAAAATCAATGGGGAAGCCAGATTTGCTTAACAACCATGTTGCTAGTTTAGCAGCGGCAGTGATTCACTTAGCAACCGTGGCAAGCACAGTCGTAAATTGGGGCAAAGCTCGCTTTAATAACCGTCTTGCTTAGCAATGGGAATCTGGTGCTCAGTTATAGTTGGAAGTATTTTGGATAATATTAATTGTGAAAATAAATGCCCAGTTTCCAGCATGGCGATGATAACTGAAATTGTAAACAGTTATTGAATTGGGGTGTAGTCTTCTTGAAAACCTGTAGTATGGGTTTTGGAGTTATGGCTATTCTTTCAAGGACTATTTGAAATTACGGTGGTGATGAATGACCCTTGCTTGAAATTACAGCTGCTGCACTCCTGTGGCCACATGAATAAAATTCAGGCACTTGTCAATCTGCCCAAATCATAGGGAACTCCTCCCCCCTCCTCCTCCTTCTCCTCTTCCTCCTCTTCCTCCCCTCCTCTTCCTCCACATCCTTCTTCTTCTCTGCTCCTCCTCCTCCATCTCCTTCTTCTCCTCCTCTCCTTCCTTCTCCAACACCTCCTCCTCCTCCTCTTCCTCCTCCTCACCTCTTCTCCCCTTTTTTCCTTCACTTCCTTCTCCTCCTCCCTTCCTCCTCCACCTCCTTCTCCTCCTCCACCTCCTCTTCCCTCCTTTCTTCTCCAGTATCTCCTCCTCCTCCTCCTCTTCCTCCTCCTCACCTCTTCTCCCCTTTTTTCCTTCACTTCCTTCTCCTCCTCCCTTCCTCCTCCACCTCCTTCTCCTCCACCACCTCCTCTTCCCTCCTTTCTTCTCCAGTATCTCCTCCTCCTCCTCCTCTTCCTCCTCCTCACCTCTTCTCCCCTTTTTTCCTTCACTTCCTTCTCCTCCTCCCTTCCTCCTCCACCTCCTTCTCCTCCTCCACCTCCTCTTCCCTCCTTTCTTCTCCAGTACCTCCTCCTCCTCTTCCTCCTCCTCCTCCTCTTCTCTTCTTTTCTTCCTTCACTTCCTTCTCCTCTTCCCCTCCTCTCCTCCCCTCCTCCTCCACCTCCTCCTCTTCCTCCTTTCTCCTCCTCCTGGAAAAAAATGCATTTTCCTGTGTTTCTCCTATCCCATCAGTTGCTGCTTATTAGACTCTTAAAGAAGATACATGGAAGTCTTTTGACTTGTCAAGCAGGCAAGGGAACATTCCTTCCACACTGATTTTCTGCTTGGATTCTTCCACTAATGATAATTTGTGTTCTCATCATATTGCATTTACGGCAGAACAGGACTTCTTAAGTGGGGGAGCGAGGCGTTCTCTGGTAGATCCCTTCCATCTTGCTGCTAAGGCTTTGGCATCCGGTTCCTACCAGGGGTGCCAATCCTTGCATCCGCTGATATTCGCTATCCAAAAAATATCACTTCATCCAACTGCTGGCGTGTCAAACTGAAGACAAGTTTCTTATCTAAAGCTAGAAACACAGTGTTCTGACCTTAGAGATTAAACAGCACAAACGTAGTCCCGCCAAGCCTCTTTAATTCGTACGGCTGTAAATTACTTTCATTTACAGTCCGCAAGGCTTGATAAATAGTCTTTCAGAGGAAGGTTATCAACACCCACCTATCTTATGTGGAAAGCTGCCAAAGAGCTAATTTCCAGAGACGTAGGGCAAGGCCAAACTTGGCACAGAGTCACAAACAGAACTTTCAACTCTTGAATAGGTCAGATGAACTAATTGCTTCCTGCAAAAGCTCACGTCCCTTTTGCTTCTCTTTTATGTCTTATGGGAGGGGCCAATCACCTCCAAGCCTTACTCCCAAGTCGCCCCTGTTTCCTTAATTGTTCCTGTCTCCTGGCAGCTCTGCACATGCGCACACTGGGAAGAGGCTCACACTGTTCTTCTGCCTCGCTGATGTCAGACTCTGGAGACTCCGGAGGCAGCAAAGAACTACCAGATGGCCCTGGCCCCCTCTCTGCCTCCGACTCAGAGCCCTTGTCCGAGCCTTCCCCAGACTCGGATTGGCCACGTTCCTCCCCAACCTCCTCACTGTCTGAATCTGCAGTCAGCTCTGTTGGTCACTGACAGGCCACAACACAGAGATTTGCAAACCTCAGGAACAAGAGTGTTAAATTTATGTTTTACCAACAAAGAAATAAAGGGAGACTAGTATAGATCTATTTCAAGCTATTTAGCGAGAGCTAAATAGCTTGAAATAGATCTATATTTTATTTTATTGCGATTTATATGCCGCCCTTCTCCCGAAGGACTCAGGGCGGCTTACAAAATAAAAAATAAAAAATCAACAATAAAAAGCAAAATACAAGTTAAAATCCAATTAAGATTAAATTAAAATTATTACAATGTGCAAACCCCCCAATGGATCAGTCCATTTAATGAAAGAGCCACGTCTTCAGTTCGCAGCGAAAGGAGAGGAGATTGGGGGCTATCCTGAGCTCGGTGGGCAAACTGTTCCAGAGGGTCAGCGCTCCCACAGAGAATGCTCTCCCCCTGGGGGCCGCCAGCCGACATTGTTTGGCTGATGGCACCCTGAGGAGGCCCGCCCTGTGGGAGCGCACAGGATGATGGGAGGATGGCAGAAGATGGTCCTACAAGTACCCTGGGCCTAAGCCATGTAGGGCTTTATAGGTGAGCACCAGCACCTTGAAACGAACCCGGAGGACCACTGGCAGCCAGTGCAGCTTACACAGGAGAGGTGTTACACTGTGTGCAGCAGTAATGGATTGCCCCCGATTTGGACCAGTTCTATAGAACTGGTAGTAAAACCGGTAGGAACTCCGCCCACCGACTCCGACGTCATCACCACCAATTTTATTTTATTTTTAAAAAACAAATTTTATTGGTTTTTTTCTCCTCTCCCACATTCACCCACATTTTATTTTTGAACAGTGTTGGCTGTTCCTTATCTTATACAATTAATCAAATTCAAATACATTTTACTCAATTACAATTCTTGCCAAAATCGTCTTCCCCCCTCTTTTCTTTTTTTTAAACATATCTCAATATTTCTATACTTGCATACATAAACACCATCTTCATTTGTCCCTAAATTCTAACTTTACTGTTTATTCATATTTATTCTCTTTTATTCTTAAACAGTTCGTTGTTTGTCTTAATATATTTATATTTGTTTGTTCGGCATTGCCTTTCTGCCACTTCGTCTTTTTTATTATACAGCAATCTTTCTCCTCAAACCTACTCTCTTCCTCTTCCCTATCCCTTCCTACTTTCTTTCCCCATCCTCTTCTTCTCTTTTCTACTTCCCTTCTTTTTCTTCTCTTCTCTTCCCCCCATCTTACCTTCTCTCCTACTCTAATTTCCCTTCCTTCCTCCCTACTCTTCCATCCCTCTCTCTCCTTCTTCCTCCCTTCCACTTCTCTTCTTCATCTCTCTCTATTGCTGTATTCATTTTCAATTTTATCGCTGCAGACATTGTTAATGGTTTGCACAAGTTTTCTTATCACAGCATGATCGGATTGCCACATCCCACACTTTGCCTACGCAGATAGGAAAAGACCACCAAATTGTGTCATTGTGCTTCTCTTTGGGGATGAAAATCACACCACTGGAATATCATGGAGGTAGGGAGAAGACACTATATTTCCAGGAGATTAAGAGATAGCATTCAAGAACTGGGTACCACTAGGAGATCATGCAACGGTAATCGAGCCTGCTCAACAAGGCCGTAACTCCTGAGAGTTATAAATTAGCTGTTGACTGACCTGATTTTGCGATTTTTTTTGCAAAAAACAACCTACCTACCTCCCCCCTCCCTTTCTTCACCCCTCTCTCTGTATCTCTCTATGTCTCTCTCTCTTTCCCTCTCTCTATATCTCTCTATCTCTGCCCCGACTGCTTTTCCATCCCCCACCGTTGTCCTTACCTTCTCAGGCCAGTCGAGAAGTGACTGGGAGGGGAGGGCTAGGGGTGTGGGCAGCCAGTGGTGGAATCACTGGACAGGGAGCCACAGTAGAAGCCGAAAGAACTGCATATGGCTCCGGAGCCACAGATTGCTGACACCCGTCCTAAGTAGTAGCTATTGCACTCTTTACACTGTGTGTTGTCAGTGACTCCTGTTTTTTTTCCTTCTGGGGCTGTTGGTTTACATGAGATGTTTTAGAGAGCTTTAGTTGGTTGGTGTGTTATGGCTTTGTGGTTGTAATAGTCTTATTGTTGTTTCTGAGATGTTTTTGATGATGTATGGTAATGTTACCCTTTTCATAACTTGTCTTGGTTCAGCTATTCTGAGTTGAGTAGTCAGGTACTTTTTCCTGAAATTGTGTGCATATCCTGTTTTGTTGCAAGATTAACAGAGTTGGAAGGGATCTTGTAGGTCATCTAGTCCAACCCCCCACCCAAGCAGGAGACCGTACACCATTTTTGGCAGATGGCAGTCCAGTCTCTTCTTGAAAGCCTCCAGTGATGAAGCTCCCACAACTTCCGAAGGCAACTTTTGTTCCATGGGTTGATTGTTCTCACCGTCAGGAAATTTCTCCTTATTCCTAGGTTGAATCTCTCCTTGTTCAGTTTCCATCCATTATTCCTGGTTAAATGATACTGGTTAAATGACCCATTTCTGTTTTCTGATGTTCAGGGTTGCTGTAGCGTCAGTGGTGGGTTGCTCCCGGTTTGCAAGAACCGGTAGTAAAAATTTATAGTAGTTCTGAGAACTGGTAATAACATTGGCTGGCCACGCCCCCGAACCGGTCTCCGGCCTGGTTGCCTCTCGCTTACCCCGCCCACCTCATCTGAGGCTTTTTTAAAAAAAACTTTTAAAAGCAGTTTTTCTACAATCTCTTCGGCCGAAAAAATGCTTTAAAAGTAAAAAATGAAAAAAAGCCTCTGATGATCCCGCGGCTCATCTGGGAACGTCAGAGGCTTTTCAAAGCATTTTTAATACAACCTGTTCAGCCGAAAAAATGCTTTTAAAAGTAAAAAAAAAAAAAGCCTCTGGTGATCGCACAGCTCTACTGGGATCGTCAGAGGCTTTTAAAAGCATTTTTTTTCTACCACTTTTTCAGCCGAAGAGGTGGTTAAAAAAAAATGCTTCGAAAAGCCTCTGACGATCTCAGATGAGTTGCCTGATTGGCAGAGGCTTTTCAAAGCATTTTTTTCCTGCAACCTCTTAACCTCTTGTAGAAAAAATGCTTTTAAAAGTAAAAAAAAAAAGTTGGCCACGCCCACCCAGTCACATTACCCCCACCACCAAGCCACACCCACAAAATAAGCCACGCCCATAGGACTGGTAGTAAAAAGTTTTAGAACCCACCCCTGTGTAGCGTGTTTGTACTCACCTAAAAAGAGTTCTTACACAACTTCCCTTGTGGTAAGTATTTCGGTAATGGTTGGTTAGCTTGGTTAGTGTGGGTTAGTAGTTTATCTTATTGGTTAGCCCATAGGCCATATCAAAATATAGAGTTCCAAGCACAAGTTATTAATCCTATGCTACATAAACAGCTGGAGCCCCCACAACTTCTGACGCTCAGAAAGCGTCAAGGACTCCACAAACTAGATTAAGCTAATATCCTTTTCATTTTCTCATTTACCGGTTTTAACTCCTCTGTTTATTGCTTTCTTTTTCTCTGCCTTCAACGTTGCTTATCGCAAAAGGAAAAAGCATGAAGAGGATTTACAAATTCGTTTGAACGAACATTTCTTTATTCCCACTGGAGAAATTTCCTGAGGGTTAAAACGATGAATCCAGTGGAACAGGAGTTGCCTTCAGAAGTTGTGGGCGTTTTAATGCTGGAGGCTTTTAAGAAGAGACTGGACAGCCACCGGACTGGAATGATATAGGGGCCATGATGGCAAACCTATGGCACGCATGCCGCAGGTGGCACACGGAGCCATATTGACGGGCACGTGAGCATTGCCCTAGCTCAGCTGCAGCACACATGAGCACGCAGGCTAACGGATTTTCGGGCCTTCCGGGCACACCAGAAGTTGGCAAACGGGCCATTTCTGGCTTCTAGAGGGCCTCCAAGTGGGTGGGGAAGGCCATTTTCATTCCTAGAAAGCCTCTGGAGCCTGGGGAGGGCAAAAAAAGGGACCTACTGGGCCCACCGGGCCATCGTGTGCCAAAAACGGGGGGAGCACAAAGGGGTTGTGCATGCATGCGCGGGGGGTGAGGTGCTTTGAATTGTGAGTGTGGGCACGCATGTGTGCGACCCCTCCCCTGTGCTCCCCCTGCTTTTGGCACACGACGGCAGAAAAGTTAGCCATCACTGGTATAGAGGAGTGATGGCTAACCTTTTTGCCGTCACGTGCCAAAAGCAGGGGGAGAGTAAGGGGGGAGTCGCATGTGCTCATACCCATAATTCAATGCACTCTGCCCCCCCATGCATGCACGCATGACCCCCCCTGCGCTCCCCCCACTTTTGGCACACGATGACACGGTGGGCCTGGTAGGCCGGTTTTTCGCCCTCACCAGGCTCCAGAGACTTTCTTGGAGCCTGGGGAGGGCCAAAACAATCTTCCTCACCCCCACCACCCCTGAGGCTAGAAACGACCCGTTTCCTGACTTCTGGTGGGCCCAGAAGGCCTGAAAATCAGCTGGCTGGGGCACATGCGTGCTGGAGCTGAGCTAGGGTGATGCTTGCATGCCCACAGATATGGCTCCGCATGCCACTTGCGGCCTGCATGCCATAGGTTTGCCGTCACGGGTGAAGGGTTTCCTGCTTGAGCAGGAGGAGGTTGGACTAGAAGACCTCCAAGGTCCCTTCTACCTCTGTTATTCTCCTTCTTTCATTTCTTTTCCAGAGTATTTATCTGCAAAAGAAAAAGAAAAAAAAAAGGACATTTGTAAGTACAGATAATGCTCAACTTACGACCATAACTGAGCCCAAAATTTCTGTTGCTAAGAGAGACGGTTGTTAAATAAGCATTGCCCCATTTTACAGCCTTTCCTGCCACTGTTTTTAAGTGAATCACTGAACTTGTCAAGTTGGTAAGACGGTTGTTAAGTGAATCTGGCTTCCCCCTTGACTCTGCTCACCAGAAGGTCGCCAAACCCTCCGATACGGTAACGGTCATAAATATGAGTCCATTGCCAAGCATCTGAATTTCAGATCACGTGACCATGGGGATACCGTAAGGGTTGTAAGTGTGAAAAACGGTCATAAGCCTCTTGTTTCGGTGCCGTTGTAACTTCGAACGGTCACTAAACGAACCGTTGAAGGTGGAGCCCCACTTGTATAGACTGTACGGTACTTAGGAAGCAGTGTAATTATTTTCAGCTCTGCTGGCTTTTCTTTTTCTTATTTCATATTTCTATTTTTCGCTTACTAGTTCTTCCCCTGCCCCCTCTCCCCGCCACTATTGCTATCGAACGGTATTATGGGATGCCATTGTTATTTAGAACGGTTATATATCACTCATTCCCCTCATGGCGTTAGGCGATGGAGGATCTCATGGGAATTGTGCTAATAACTGTTTTTTATTAATCAAATGTACCGTTAATGAAATTATAGTAAAATCAAATAACCGTTTTGGCAAAGAGGTATCTGTTGCTTTGTCCTAATGCACCTAATGAACTGGTTTGAATTAACTCTACACGGTTGTTGAAGAGAAGCTTGGGAGGAAAATATCGGTATATCTCTGGGTTTCTCTCACCTTGAAGATTGAATAAACATGAACAGCTGAAATTCCATATTCTTAACATTGGATTTCTTTTTTTAAAAAGCCTGTCCCTGAAGGCCTGTGATGGACACGCGACATTCTATTTTATTAAATTACAATTTTTCAATGCTGTGCCTCAGGGGTGAAATTCAAAAATTTTCCCTTACCGGTTCTGTGGGCGTAGCTTGGTGGGCGTGGCAGTGGGAGGATATTGCAAAATCTCCATTCCCACCCCGCTCCTGGGGAAAGGATACTGCAAAATTCCCATTCCCCTCCACTACTGGGGGAAGAATATTGCAAAATCTCCATTCCCACCCTGCTCCTGGGGACAGAATACTGCAAAATCTCCATTCTATCCCCACTCCTGGGGAAAGGATATAGCAAGATCTCCATTCCATCCCCACTCCTGGGGAAAGGATATTGCAAAATCTCCATTCCCACCCCAATCCAGGGGAAGGATACTGCAAAATCCCCATTCCCTCCCCACTTATGGGAAAGGATACTGCACAATCCCCATTCCCTCCCCATTCCTGGAGGAAGGATATTGCAAAATCTCCATTCCCACCCCACTCCTGGGAAAGAATATTGCAAAATCTCCATTCCCTCCCCACTCCAGGAGAAGGATACTGCAAAATCCCCATTCCCTCCCCACTCCAGGAGAAGGATACTGCAAAATCCCCATTCCCTCCCCACTGCTGGGGGAGGACATTGCAAAATACCCATTCCCTCCCTGCTCCTGAGGAAAGGATACTGCAAAATCTCCATTCCCACCCCACTCCAGGGGAAGGATACTGCAAAATCCACATTCCCTCCCCACTCCTTGCGGAAGGATATTGCAAAATCTCCATTCCCACCCCATTCTGGGGCCAGCCAGAGGTGGTATTTGCCAGTTCTCCAAACTACTCAAAATTTCTGCTACCGGTTCTCCAGAACCTATCAGAACCTGCTGGATTTTACCCTTGCTGTGCCTCCTAAAAGGTCAAAGACATATTTGAAATTTGACGGACCAGAAAGTAGGTCCAAAATATTTGGATAAAATAGTCTTTTAGTTTAAACCAGCTAGAATTATTTAGATTAGTTGTTTTCACATTTTTTTCCTTTGATTTTTCAGTTTTTGTTTTATCTATAAGGTTTTTGTTTAATTTCCTAATGAGAGGAGAAAAAATAGACTGAAGTCCCAAAGGTGATTTTTTTTCAAGAGGCAACTGAAGTGTCTTGTTTTTCTTTGAAGACGTTTCGCTTCTCATCCAAGAAGCTTCCTTAGCTCTGACCGAATGATGGAGAATGGAAGGATTGATACTCCTTGCAGACAGCTGGTCATTTGCATTCTTTTAGAGAGTTGTTGAGGTCATCTGGAGGTTTATCTGTGTTCTCAGGGTCACCTGAGTCCTTAGGGTCACCTGAGGTTCATCTGTGTCCTCAGGGTCACTTGAGGTTTATCTGTGTTCTCAGGGTCACCTGAGTCCTTAGGGACATCTGAGGTTTATCTGTGTCCTCAGGGTCACCTGAGTCCTTAGGGACATCTGAGGTTCATCTGTATCCGCAGGGTCACCTGAGTACTTAGGGACATCTGAGGTTCATCTGTGTCCTCAGGCTCACTTGAGGTTTATCTGTGTCCTCAGGTTCATCTGAGTCCTTAGGGACATCTGAGGTTTATCTGTGTCCTCAGGGTCACTTGAGTAGTGCAAATGCTTTCAGCAGTTCTAAGAAGGCTCCACACCCATTTGCACCACTCAGTAGGCGTTGTGTTGGGTCAGCTCTGGGTGTGTCAAGTGAGGGTCTTGTGGTGGAATTTATGATGGGTCAGGGACCCATATCTGACCCATCACAAGACCCTGATCTGATCTGACCTCACCTGACGTGACTTCACCTACTGACCACTCAAAGCTCTCATAAGCAGAAGAACATCAACAATGACTTCTACTAAATTCCATTGAAGATGTTACCTAACCTCAGGGATAGGCTGTTGGGGGTTCACAGGGGTTCAAGAGAACCTCTAGCTAAGATTCTGTGCAGTTCGGCGAACACCCTAATCCCACTCCTGGCTGGCCCCTCCCACCATGCCCTGCCCCTCCCAGGAGTCCCCACACAGCCTGTTTTGGATGCAGGTAAGTACAGGGCACATGCGGAGGCTCGGGGAGGGTGAAAAACAGGCCTACCGGAAGTTCAGGAAGGCCAGAAACAGGCCCATTCCAGAGCCTCCAGAGCCTGGGAAGGCTGTTTTCGCCCTCCCGGAGGCTCAAAGAAAACCTCCAGAGCCTGGGGAGGGCAAAAACTGTGGTGCAGGAGTCAGACTAGGCCACACCCACAATGGCCACGGTCACCTAGCAACCGGGCAGAGAACCCCTTGCTAAACTTTTTGAAGCTTTTTTTTAAAAAATTAGATTTATATGTCACCCTTTTTCGGAGACTCAGGGCGGCTTACAATGCGTTAAGCAATAGCCTCCATACTTTTGTATATTTATACAAAGTCAGCTTATTGCCCCCACAAACTGGGTCCTCATTTGACCTACCTTAGAAAGGATGGAAGGCTGAGTCAACCTTGAGCCTGGGGAGATTTGAACTTGCAATAATTGCAGACAGCTGAATGTTAATAAAAGGCTTTTAGTCTGTTGAGCTATCCAGGCTCTTGAAGTCTTTTTGAGAATTTTTTTCCCTCTAGCCATCAGCTGGGACTCAGGAGGCAGCAATAGATTGGGGGTGGGGTCAAATAAAAGGTAAGAATAATGTGGGAGGTGGAGCAGGGCGGGGGGGGGGCATGTGGGGGCAGAAATGGTTCAATGATGTCATATCATCACCGCTACCGGCTCGGGAGAACCGGGCTGAACTGGTTTCTTCCTAACCCTTCCTGCCTTTGGGGGCAAAGTTGATTTTAGAATAGAATAGAATAACAGAGTTCGAAGGGACCTTGGAGGTCTTCTAGTCCAACCCCCTGCCCAGGCAGGAAACCCTACATCACTTCAGACAAATGGTTATCCAACATCTTCTTAAAAATTTCCAGTGTTGGAGCATTCACAACTTCTGCAGGCAAGTTGTTCCACTTATTAATTGTTCTCACTGTCAGGAAATTTCTCCTTAGTTCTAAGTTGCTTCTCTCCTTGATTAGCTTCCACCCATTGCTTCTTCTTCTACCCTCAGGTGCTTTGGAGAATAGCTTGACTCCCTCTTCTTTGTGGCAGCCCCTGAGATATTGGAAGACTGCTATCATGTCTCCCTAGTCCTTCTTTTCATTAAACTAGACATACCCAGTTCCTGTAGCCGTTCTTCATATGTTTTAGCCTCTAGTACCCTAATTCTCTTTGTTGCTCTTCTCTGCACTCTTTCTAGAGTCTCAACATCTTTTCTACATCATGGAGACCAAAACTGAATGCAGTATTCCAAGTGTGGTTTTACCAAGGCCTTATAAAGTGGTATTAACACTTCATGTGATCTTGATTCTATCCCTCTGTTTATGCAGCCCAGAACTGTGTTGGCTTTTTTGGCAGCTGCTGCACACAGCTGGCTCCTATTTAAATAGTTGTCCACTAGGACTCCAAGATCCCTCTCACAGTTACTACTATTGAGCAAAATACCACATATTTTGTACCTGTGAATTTTGTTTTTCTTCCCTAAATGTAGAACCTTGCTTTTTTCACTGTTGAATTTCATTTTGTTAGATAGTGGCCAATATTCAAATCTGTCAAGATCCTTCTGTATCTTGAGCCTATCTTCTGGAGTGTTGGCTATTCCTGTCAGCTTGGTGTCATCTGCAAATTTGATGAGTTCCTCATTTATCCTCTTGTCCAAGTCATTGATGTTGAAGAGCACTGGGCCTAAAACAGAGCCCTGGGTACTCCACTGCATACTTCCCTCCATGTGGATGTAGTTCCATTGAGGACTACACGTTGAGTCCGGTTGGTCAGTCAATTACGAATCCACATTACTGTTTTTGGGTAATATGTACCCTGTATTTTCATCAAGTCTATCTCCATATTCCATACTTCTCTACATCAAGGTTCCATGAAACATAAGTAAAAAAAACACCCTGATTTAAATCATCCGTGTTGATTTTCATATTTGTTCAATTGCTCTCTTCTCTCAGTTGAACTAAAAACACAATTAAAATCTGAACTTTGGAGATTTCTTTCTAATCTAACTTCTGAAGGACTCACTTAGGAAGTGAGTCTGCTTGCTTGTTGGCATGCAACCCTCTGGACATTATCCAAAGTCTAAAATTCTGGTGGGAAAGAAATTGTGTACCTGTGCTTTGGAGGATTAACCCACCCACACACTAGACGTTGCCACTTTCTAGGACTGCAAAAAAACAAAACAAAAAACCCCACCTCTATTGGAGAAGATATCTCTGTCCCACATGGGACTCAGAGTGTCACCCAATTGTGACAGGTGTGAAGTGGAAAACAAATATCCACCGTTTGCAGCTCTGGAGAGAACGAGAACCGTAGTATCTTTGCATACAGACCTGAGAATGTGAATAAAACAAACCACAGAATTACTGATGCAAATCTGGACTTGTCTGTATGAATAATAAACATGTCGTCAGGCTGTATCTTTCCACCCACTTTCCAAGTGCCCGAGATAGGATCGAACTAATTGTTCCATAAATTAAGGAACTGGTAATAACTAAAACAAAGCAAAAAAAAGAGCCTCTGTAATTTTCTGATTCGTATCTTTAATCAATTGCAACACGCTACGATCGAGTTTGCAGCCTGGCTTCCCAATTCTTGGCTGAAAAGCAATCACTTCACTAGCTTCAGCCAACATGGTAGTGGTGCATTGTTTTTTATTGACTTTTATTGCGGCTTTTCCAGGACCAGAGGCATGTAAACTAAACCAAGCACCACGTCAGGACATTAATGAAGAGGGAAAAGGCTTTCTGCTACAAAAAAAGTTGAAACACTTTTTGTATCACGTTCGTGCTCGTCACACTTGCATCAACAGAGGAAGAGCATCAAGATCGCAAGACGTAAATAATGCCGCTTTATAATGGTGGTCCTCGGCTTACGACCACTAACGGAGCTCATCGTTTCGGTTGTTAAACAAGAGAGTTGTTAAGAGAGTTTTGCCCCATTTTACGGCCTTTCTTGTTACAGCTGTTAAATGAACCACTGTAGTCGTTAAATGAGCCACACAGTTGTCCTTTCTTGATTTCTCTTCCACTTGTAAATGTTAGATAGTTAGATAGGAGCAGTCCTGCCCATTGTCACAATACAGGTAATCCTCGATTTATGACCAAAATTGAGCACAATGTTTCCATTGCAAAGCAAAACATTGTTCTGCCCCGGCTATGGACCACAAAGAATGCAGCGCACACAAAGTCCGTACAACCCTTAGTTTACTAATTAAGGACTACTAATGAGCTTTCTTAGTAGTTCTTCAAACACAAGTACAGTTTAAATCAGTCTTTTCTGAACAAGGGCTGTTAATTTAACTTCATTAACAGCCGACAAGAGTCCAAGAAATAATAACTCAATTCTGAGAAACAGTCTTTCAGTTAACGGTAAGTTTACTGTGGTTGGCAGAATGCCCAGAAGCAATTTGCAGGAAAAATGATGAGAGAGAAGCAAGAGCCGATCAGACGTTTCTGGAGTCAATAAGTGAAGGAATATGAATGAAGTTGTTTTCTGCAAATTGCCTCAGTCGTCGTCCTTCCTTAAATAAGCTAGGGGAGTGGCCAATTAGCTGCAAGCCTTACTCTCAAGGAGACCTCCTCCCGAGGAACCATTCCTGCCTTTTGGTAGCTCTGCGTGCCCGTGCATTGAGAAGAGGCTCCTCCTCTTCTTCCTCTTCACTTATGGGAGCTTCTGGAGGTTCTGAAGGCCCTGGCTGAATCCCCGTCTCTGGCACCACCTCTTCTCCAGCCTCCTCATTGTCTGACTTGGGTGCCAGCTGCACAGGCTGCTGGTGAATCACCACACGAGCCTCCTCACTGTCGGAATCAGCTACCAGCTGCACAGGCCACTGGCGGTCCACAACAAACAATTGTTAAGTGAGTTTTGCCTCATTTTATGATTTTTCTTGTTACGGTTGTTAAATGAATCACTTCAGTTGTTAAGCGAGTAACATAGTTATTAAGCTGCTCTGGCTTCCCCCATTGACTTTGCTTATCAGAAGGTTGCAAAGGGGGATCACATCACCCCGGGACACTGCAACCGTCGTAAATAAGAGTCAATTACCAAACGTCTGAATTGTCATCGCATGACCATGGGGCTGCTGCAACGGTCCTAAAGTGTGAAAAACGGCCATAAGTCAGTTCTTTCAGTGCTTTTGCAACGTCAGATGGTCCCTAAACAAATAGCTGTAAATCAAACCGTAGCTGTACGGACATTCTTGGAATACTACATTCAGTTGTGGTCACCACAACACAAAAAAAGAGGTTGTGATTCTAGGAAGAGTGTAGAGAAGAGCCACAAAGATGATTAGGGGGCTGAGGCTTAAAGCTAGTTATCCCAAAGTTGCTTTTTTCAAAAGGCAACTGGAGTTTGTTTTTCCTTGAAGGCGTTTCGCTGCTCATCCAGGAAGCTTCATCCTTTCTGGCTGAATGGTGAAAGAATAAATCCTTCAGTTCTCCAACATTCTGTTCTGGCCCCGCTCCCAGGAATACACCCCCTCAGACAGTCAGAGTCTAATGAACTGGCAAGCAATCAAGTAAGCTGATAAAACGCTTGGCAGCAATCCTTGCCAAAGCCTTTATTAATAGTTCAGTCAAATACACACCACCAAAATGTCCAGAGCTGAGACACAGGGCAGATTCAAAACCAGGATCCATGAATCTTTGTTTTGTCTGTCACAAAGATACAGGCTGCAATCCCTCTCTTTTATAGCCTGTGGGGTGTGGTCCACCAGCTAATCACGACCACGCCTTTTCCTCTGCTGGGCTCTCCTGTCTCTCCGACGCTGGCGAGGATCCAGCCAAAACTCACTCCTCTCATCAATGTCCTCCTGTGGCTGCGGGGATGAGCTTGGCTCTGGGCCTATCTCCTGCCCTTCGGTGTCCTCTGGAGGCATTGCCAGAGAGGAGGGTCCTGGAGAAGGAGGCCTTGCCAACTCCTCTCCCTCACTCTTAGGGTCCTCCTCTGCTGATGACGCAGGCTCAGGCAACGGAGCCACAACACATTCAGTCAGAATGGAAGAAGCTTCTTGGAGGAGGAGCGAAATGTCTTCAAGGAAAAACAAGAAAATCCAGTTGCCTCTTGGTAAAAAGCACCTTTGGGACAACCATGATTTAGAGGACTGAGAATCTCCATGGACACTAAAGCTAGTTAATACCTGCCAGTTGCCAAGGGCCTGAATTTTGCTGCAAGGCTCATAAGTGTGAAAAATGGCCACAGCGCCTTTGTCACTTCAAATACTCAAGTTGACTCAAATACTTAAGTCAAGGATTGCCTGGACAAAATTATGTGCTGCTGCCACCTTGAAATAGCTTTGCGTTTTCAATTTGAACCCCTATCCGAGTTTCCTTTGTCTCTCTCCATTTCATCTGCCAGGACAGGATGTGTTCAGGGTACAGCTCCCATGATTCCTAGGCATCGTTTGGAGGGCAATAATTGGGAAAAGACCATTTTAGCCTGAAGCAGATTAAAATCCAAATGAGGGGTCCTTGGTGCTCTCGGAACTTGCTTGTTTTCTTGCAGACGTCTCATTACCCAACTAGGTAACGTCATCAGTGTTAGAAGGGAGCGGGCTTTGCTTTTTGTTTGTCTACAGTGCACTTTATGTGAATATTCTTAGCCCTGATGATGTTAACCTACCTCTGCAAGAAAACAAACCCTCTCAGAGAGCACCAAGGATTCCTCATTTCCACCCAGAGCTACAAATATTCTCCTTTATTGGTAATGTTCAGATCCCTGCTTCCACTCCTCCCTCATTCCAGCTGTTAAATAACTGATTTTGTTTCCACTCTGCCATTTAATCCAAGATAAGACCCACAAGGCTGCTTGTGGCATAATAAAAACGCCACCACACAACCCCTGAAACTCAATAAATACCAATAAAAATCCAGTAAATTACAAGGCATTAGAGCTCATTAGCTCCCGTACGAATGGGATGCATTAATGAGGGAAACTCTGCCGATTGAATTTCTATCCATTCTGCTGCCACTAAAAATTCAGCTGTGATTCTCCAAAAAACAATAATCCATTATTTCTTAGCTATCATTATCCCTTTTCTGTTCTTGACTGCCTAGGGCGAGACACAGTGATCCCTAAGATAAAGGTTCCCCTCGCACATACATGCTAGTCGTTCCCGACTCTAGAGGACGGTGCTCATCTCCGTTTCAAAACCGAAGCGCCAGCGCTGTCCAAAGACATCTCCGTGGTCATGTGGCCAGCATGACTCAGCACCAAAGGTAAACGGAACGCTGTTCCCTTCCCACCAAAGGTGGTCCCTATTTTTCTACTTGCATTATTTACGTGCTTTCGAACTGCTAGGTTGGCAGAAGCTGGGACAAATAACGGGAGCTCACCCGGTTACGCGGCACTAGGGATTCAAACCGCTGAACTGCTGACCTTTCGATGGACAAGCTCGGCATCTTAGCCACTGAGTCAACACATCCCTCAATGATCCCAAGTGATTCCTTTATTAAAGTGACACACTTTTCTCCTGCTGGTTTTTTGCAAAACTCACTGATTTTGAGCCTCAATAATCAATAACAACCAATAATCAGAGTAAAGCTAGAAGGGATTTTGGAGGTCTTCTAGTCCAGCCTCCTGCTCAAGCAGGAAATCCTATACCAGACAATTGGCTGTCCGATCTCTTTTTTAAAACCTTGGGTGTTGGATCACCCACAACTTTTGGAGGCAAGTCGTTCCACTGATGGAATGTTCTCACTGTTAGAAAATTTCTCCTTCGTTCCAGGTTGCTTCTCTCCTTGATTAGTCTCCATCATTGTTTCTTCTCTTGCTTTCTGGTACCATCTTCTTTGTGGCAGCTGTCAAATATTGGAATATTGCCAGAGGTGGGATTCGCATATTGTAGCAGCCGGTGCGCCCAGCACCGGAAATGTGAGCGCGCGCATGCATGTGGCATCACAAAACACGGCAATTCGTTCAAATGCGCCATTCACACATGCGTGCGGTGTCAAAAATGCAGCGATATAGGATGGGATTGCACCGGGCGGGTGGCCATCTGCAGATCCCCCCTACTGGTTTGCCCGAATCGGTCTAAACCAGCTGAATACCACCTCTGAACATTGCTATCATTTCACCCCTAATCCTTTTCGTTAAACTAGATGTTCCCAATCCCTGCAACTCTTCTTCATATGTTTTAGACTCCAGGCCTTTAATCATCTTAGTTGCTCTTCTCTGCACTTTTTCCAAAGTCTCAACATCTTTTTTTTTGTAATTTTGGATGCAGTATTCCAGGTTTAGCTTTACTAAGGTTTTAGAAAGTGGTACTAATCCTTCAGGTGACTTTGATTCTATGCCTCTGTTTAGAATAGAGTAGAGTAGAGTAGAGTAGAGTAGAGTAGAGTAGAGTAGAGTAGAGTAGAATAGAATAGAATAGAATAGAATAGAATAGAATAGAATAGAATAGAATAGAATAGAATAGAATAGAATAGAATAGAATAGAATAGAATAGAATAGAATTCTTTATTGGCCAAGTGTGATTGGACACACAAGGAATTTGTCTTGGTGCATACGCTCTCGGAGTACATAAAAGAAAAGATATGTTCATTAAGAATCATAAGGTACAACACTTAATGATAGTCGTAGCATACAAATAAGCAATCAGGAAACAATATCAATATAAATCGTAAGGATCCAAGCAACAAGGTTACAATCATACAGTCATAAGTGGAAGGAGATGAGTGGTGGGAATGATGAGATTAATAGTAGTGCAGATTTAGCAAACAGTTTGACAGTGTTGAGGGAATTATCTGCTAAACAAATAATTAGCAGAGTGATGGCCTTTGGGAGAAACTGTTCTTGTGTCTAGTTGTTCTGATGTGCAGTGCTCTATAGCGTCATTTTGAGGGTAAGAATTGAAACAGTTTATGTCCAGGATGCGAGGGGTCTGTAAATATTTTCCCAGCTCTCTTTTTGACTCGTGCAGTATACAGGTCCTCCATGGTAGGCAGGTTGGTAGCCATTGTTTTGTCTGCAGTTCTAATTATCCTCTGAAGTCTGTGTCTGTCTTGTTGGGTTGAAGAGCCAAACCAGACAGTTATAGAGGTGCAGATGACAGACTCAATAATTCCTCTGTAGAACTGAATCAGCAGCTCCTTGGGCAGTTCGAGCTTTCTGAGTTTCTGCAGGAAGAACATTCTTTGTTGTGCTTTTTTGATGACGTTTTTGAGTCATAGCAACTGGACCTCTCTTTTTTTTTTTTTTTGTTTGAAATGTTTCACTGCTTAGCCAGTAAGTGTGCAACAGCAACTGTGAGAGGGATCTTGGAGTCCTGGTGGACAATCACTTAAATATGAGCCAGCCATGTGCTGCAGCTGCCTACAAAGCCAATGCAATCCTAGGCTGCATCAACAGAAGTGATAGATTGAAGATGACATGAAGCAATGGTTGTGCTTTATAAAGCCTCAGTAAGACCACATTTGGAATGCTGCATATAGAATATCTCTTGCTTTGCAGGATCCAATCTGGGTTGGTCACTGGGACCAGAGGTATAGTCTTCCGATCAGAGGTGGGTTTCAGATATTGTTACCACCAGTTCGCCGCCCGTGTGCACACTCGCTTCACGCGTGCATCTTCCATGCGTGCTCCCGGCCTTCTGTGCATGCACTTTGCTCGTGCATGCGCCCGGCTGTTCTGCCCCAGCTACGGACCCCGAAGAACGCAGCACACACAAAGTCCATTCAAACCTTATTACTAAATAAACCAGTTTTTTACAACGGCTGTTAATTAACTGCATTAACAGCTGCCAAGAATTCAAAGAATAATACTGTAAACTTACTGTGGTTGGCAGAATGCCCAGAAGCAATTCGCAGGAAGCTAATAAGATAAGCAAGACAAGACACAAAGGTATGTGAACTAAGTTGTTCCCTGCAAATTGCTTCAGTCAGCATTCCTCCTTAAATAGGCTAAGGGAGTGGCCAATTAGCCCCAAGCCTGGATAGCTCAGCAGACTAAAAGCATTGTGATTAGCACCAGCTGTCTGCAATTACTGTAAGTTCGAATCTCCCCAGGCTCAAGGTTGACTCAGCCTTCCATCCTTTCTAAGGTAGGTGAAATGAGGACCCAGTTTGTGGGGGCAATAAGCTGACTTTGTATAAATATACAAAAGTATGAAGGCTATTGCTTAACGCATTGTGAGCCGCCCTGAGTCTCCAGAGAAGGGTGGCATATAAATCATTTTTTTTTAAAGAAAAGCCTTACTCTCCAGGAGACCTCCTCCTGAGGAGCTACTCCTGCCTTTTGGCAGCTCTGCGCACCCGTGCATCAAGAAGAGGCTCCTCCTCTTCATCCTCTTCACTTAAGGGAGTTTCTGGAGGTTCTGAAGGCCCTGGCTGAATCCCCGCCTCTGGCATCACATCTTCTCCAGCCTCCTCATTGTCCGACTCGAGTGCCAGCTGCACAGGCTGCTGGCTCAGCACCACACCAGCCTCCTCACTACTAGCTGCACAGGCCACATATGGGCCACAACACTATCCTCGAAAATGTGGCTAAATAGGACAGCATAGCACCAGGGCGGGTGGGAAGGTGGGTGGGCTGCTACCAGTTTGAGTGAACCGGTCCAAACCGGCTGAATACCACCTTTGCTTCCGATCTTTCAGACTTGTGCTGGAGCCCATCCTCAGGGAACTTCTCTCTCTCCAGGAATGTGTGTTGAGAGAAAGATTGCCTGAGGATTGGCTCCAACACAAGTCAGAAAGCTTGGGAGACTAAACTTCTGGTCCTGATGACTGACTCAGATTGGACCATATTGTGGTGAGAGAAAAGTTTGAGGATGGGCTCCAGTACAAGTCTGAAAGCTCAGAAGACTAAATTCTGGTCCCAGTGTCTAACCCAGATTGGACCACATTGTAATGAGAGAGATGTTACCTGAGGATGAGTTCAGGGATGGCTTCAACATTTTTATCAAGGGGTTCTTTGCCCAGTTGCTGGGTAGGCATGGCCATGGTGGGCATGGCCTAGTCAGACTCCTGCACCATAGTGGGGGAAGGGTGTTTTTGCCTTTCTCAGGCTCCAGAAGCTTTCCTTCAGCCTCTGAGAAGATGAAAATGGCCTCCCCAGGCTCCAGAGGCCCTCTGGAGGCCAAAAACGGGCCTTTTTCCAGCCTTCCCAAACTTCCGGTAGGCCCGATTTTTCATCTTCCCCAAGCCTCTGTGTGTTCCCTGCACTTACCTGCATCCAAAACAGGCCACGAGGGGACTCCTGGGAGGGGTGGGTTGGGCAGGGCCAACCAGGAGTGGGATTTGGGGGTTCTCCACACTGCACAGAATCTTAGCTAGAGGTTCTCCCGAACTCCTGCGAACCCCCAGCAGCCCACCCGTGGATGAGCTCCAGTACAAGTCTGAAGACTCAGAAGACTCTTCCAAGTGACTAACCCATATTGGACCATATTGTAATGAGAGAGAAGGTACCTGAGGATGGGCTCCAGCACAAGTCTAAAAGCTTGGAAGACTAAACCTCTGGTCCCAATAACCAACCCAGCTTAGATCCTGCAACATTGTCCTGGGACACATATATTTTCCTTCACCCTTTGCTTAAATGAACATCTTGAGGCATTGATGCAAACAGGTAGTCCGGGTGCTTGAGGTGAATTTCAAGGGAACTCAACAGGAAAGATCGACAGTTGGTCCTGGTTTCCTCAAAGATGGCATCATTGCATCCTCATTGGAGTTCTTAATAGATTTTCTTGGATGATGGTCACCCTATTCAAGACCACTCTTGGAATAAATATGGTTGGTCATTCAGTACTGATAGGTTTGCAATGCATTTTGAAGGTAAGGTTGGTCACATTAGTTGGGCATCAGACTTTCATTTTTTAATGTGTGCCAATGTATTCACAGAAAAATAGTGACAATAAAGGTTATATCTCATCTCCCCTCATCCTATCCTATCCTATCCTATCCTATCCTATCCTATCCTATCCTATCCTATCCTATCCTATCCTATCCTATCCCATCCCATCCCATCCCATCCCATCCCATCCCATCCCATCCCATCCCATCCCATCTATCCCATCCCATCCCATCTCATCTGACCTCACCTCACCTCACCTTATCTCACCTTATTGTCTTGTCTTGCCATACCGTACCTTATCTCTTACCTTACCTTACCTTATCTCATCTCACCTCACCTCACTTCACCTCACCTCACCTCACCTCACCTCACCTCATCCCTCTTACCTCTTACCCCTTACCCCTTACCCCTTACCCCTTACCCCTTACCCCTTACCCCTTACCCCTTACCCCTTACCCCTTACCCCTTATCTTACCTTACCTTATCATCACTTCTCGTCCCATCCCATCCCATCCCATCCCATCCCATCCCATCCCATCCCATCCCATCCCATCCCATCCCATCACCCTATTTGCTCCATCATAGATCCCCCATTTCTTACCACTCTCTTTGGGCTCATGGAGCCACCATCTGGTCAAAAGCGCGATCCCTGTTGGTTATCACCACCTGAGAAGGTGGTTGAGATGCCTGTGGTACCCAGGCTGATTGACTGTGAACTGAGTTCTCGCTCTGAGCTTTTGAACAATTACTCTCTTAGCTGTAAATATTTCTTCCTTGGACAAAGTTCAAGGGCTATGCCCAGCAGTCTGATGGTTAAAAGGGGTCATTTATGGGGGGTGGAGGGTGTCACCTTCCATTGGCCCTGAACATCTGCCAACACTTGAGTTACCGGCCTCAACTGAAGGTGATGACACTTGTTTCTGAAACTCTGAATAGCTTCAAAACTCCAACTTATGAACTGTGATCAGTTGTGCTGTTTCTGTTCTCCACTGAGAGTGTGACTCAGCGCATTGGCTACAAACAGAGGCTTCTCCGGAACAATGCTTCAGCTACAAAGTTCTCCCTCAAGAGATGTTCGGTTGTCCCTCACTTTGTCTTCTTTCTGACAGCAGCCTGAAATCCCGTTTCCCCAGGCATTTATGGGAGGACGCATCCTTCCAATATATTGGGATTTTCTTCCTTTTTTCTTTTCTTCCCTTTTTTAAAATGTTTGCATTTATTTTTCCGAACATTGCAGATTTTTTGTTCATGGCTGCATTTTAACGGGGCCACCCGATGCTCATGTGGAAGGAGAAAAGAGGCACTGGATGATTAGGAGAACTGATGTGCTCCTTGTGTGGGGCTCCTTAAAGCAGATGTTAGCCAAACCTGGGAAAATACAGTACATGTTTCTTTGCAGCCAGATGCCACGGTTCATCCCCTTTGGTCTGAATCACAATTTCCCCTAGAAATTGGAGGCCCCGTCCTTTCCAGATGCCCTTCGAGAAACTGCTCTGAGCTCCTATAGGAAGTATAGCAACATAGAATATCAATCGATCGATCGATCTTAAGGGCTGAGGATGCCAACAGCATGGGAGTATCACATCCTCAAAAAAGATATCTATAGGCCTGATCTGCACGGCTGATTTTGCTTTTGGTCAACAGCTAAATTGGTTCTTGTTTTAAAAGTGGGGTAAGAAAGCTGATTCGTCAAGCTCCCGTGAATTGATTCACTGGGTGGTGGGGAGATGTATTCTTTTTTTTTTAATAAAATGTTATTAAAAGTTTTAAAGAAAGCATAACAACCAACACAAAGTAATACAAAATGGAGGGGAGAGAGAGAGGAAGGGAGGGAGGGAGGGAGGGAGGGAGGGAGGGATGAATAATAGCAATAGCAGTTAGACTTATATACCACTTCATAGTCCTTGACAGCCGTCTCTAAGCGGTTTACATAGTCAGCATATTGCTCCCCCCACCCCAATAATCTGGGTCCTCATTTTACCGACCATGGAGTGTTAGAAACCAGAAGCAACTGCTGCTTTTTCTTATTCGGAATTTTTCTTATTGGGAATGACAGATGGTAAATATAATAAAAATGTAACCTACCTAATATTACCTATATTAGCAGCTGCAAGAATAGCATTTGCTCAGAAATGGAAGAGTAAAGAAACACCTTCAGAAGAAGAAGTGCTATGTAAAATCTTCAATTGTGCAGAAATGGATAGACTCGCTTTGGAACTCAAAAATAAAAGTGAATCAGCGTATTACGAAATCTGGACTAAATTTTATGAATGGTTAGACAAGAGGAAGAATGCCAAGAAGGTGTAGCGAATGTCTAGAAATATATATGTCAATGTATACTGAACTTGTGTGTGTGATATAAGTTTATTGGATATGGATATAGTTGTTTAGGAGGAACTATGTAGTATGCTTGACATGTAATGAAGTAAGATATATGTAAACTTGTGTATAGATTAAGGAATATATTATTTATTAATTTGAATTAGATGGAAATGTTAGAAACCGGAGATGTCAAACCATGTCCATTGTTTTTTAAATTTGAATTATTAATAAAAAAACTTTTTTAAAAAAAGGAGACAAAACTTTGGTTGAAGGATTACGTAGATTCTAACAATCATTCTGAGTAGAAAAGGTGCCCAGATATCCATTTCTTTCTGCTTCAGGCTCTGCAAACATTTTCATTTTTTAATGAAGGAGAAAGAAACATCTCAGTGATGGATCAAATGCTATGATCTGAAAGATGCTTTCAACAGAACGTACAATTTTTCAAAATAAAAAGTCCCCGAAGCAACTAGAGTTCAAAAAGTTTGTTCTGGTGCTACAGGAAGTGCCTGAATCTTCCATAAAGCTCTCTCATGAGAATAAGTGATATATGGAATCATCCTTCTTAAACTTAAAAAAAGAAAAGACCTACAAACAGAGGTGACCCTTTGAGATGCGGCTTTGAGAAGTTGGAGGAAGGAAAGGTGTAGTAACCCCCAAATCAAGTGAAGTTGATTCCTTTGTTTGTCTTTTTGTAACACAGCCTAAACTTTTCAAGTTTTATTTGGGGTCGGAGGGGGGGATAGAAAGTTTCTATTATAGCTGGGTCTTCCAGAGAAATATTTCGGCTTTCATTCTATTAAATAAGAGATTTTGCATTTCAAATGTCCTTCAATGGGGAAGACCATTCTAAGGAAGCTCTGGAGGGCCAACTGAAATGTTCTTTCCAAAAAAGTTTTTATTTCTATTTCTCATAAACATATTTACATGTACAGTCATTTATCCACCATTTTTCATTCATCGACCTGGGTATCTTCAAGACCCTCTTCTGCCACCAGTAGCCTCTCACTGGCCAGTTCGCTCCCACAGAGAGGGTCTCCTCAGGGTGCCATCGGCCAAATTATGTCAGCTGTCGACACCCAGGGGGAGGGCCTTCTCTGTGGGAGCCCCTGCCCTTTGGAATGAATTACCCCCAGAAATGCGTAAGATCTCTGACCTCCGTGTATTTCGCTGTGCCCTCAAAACCTTGTTGTTCCGCCAGGCTGGGCCTAGCAATGTAAAGATTTTAAATTGGTTTTAAATGCGGGATTTTAAATTGGGGTTTTATAATTGAGCCAAACTATTTAATATTTTTAATTATTTTTAAATTCTGTTTGTCTTTGTGTTTTTAATCAGGCTGTACACCGCCCCGAGTCCTTCGGGAGAGGGGCGGTATAGAAATAAAATTATTATTATTGTTATTGTTATTATTATTATTATTATTATTATTATTATTATTATCATCATCATCATCATCATCATCATCATCATCATCTTATCTTTTAACTTTCATTTCTAACTTTTACTTATTTGGGGCTTCTCTTTTACCCTAATAATAGAAATTTCCTAATAGTGACAGCAATCAACCAGTGGAACAATTTGCCTTGCGAAGTTGTGGCTGCTGCATCACTGGAGGCTTTCAAAAAAAGATTGCGCAACCATTCCAGAATGGTATAGGACAGGGGTCTGCAACCTTAATTACTCAAAGAGCCATTTGGACCCGTTTCCCATAGAAAACACAGGGAGCCCCAAAACCTGGGTGGGCGTGGCCAACTCGATGTCACTCACTTTCACCAGTCACGTGACCCCCCTAGCCATGCCTATCCAGCTGGACATTAGGGCAGAGAACCAGTTGTTAAAAAACACTGGGAACCACACAACCCTTTTGACATATCTCTCTCTCCCCTCCCTCCCTCATTCCCCACTCCCTCTCTCTGTATCTCTCTATCTCTCTCTCTCTCTCTTCCCCTCTCTCTGTATCTCCCTGTCTCTGCCCTGGCCACTTCTCCATCCCCCGCCATCACCCTTACCTTCTCAGGACAGGCGAGGAGTGACTGGGAGAGGAGGGTGAGGGGCGGGGCCAGCCAGTGGTGGGATCACCTGACAAGGAGCCACAGCAGAGGGCCCAAAGAGCCGCATGCAGCTCCAGAGCTGCAGGTTGCTGACCCCTGGTATAGGATCTATATCCTATACCAGTGATGGCTAACCTTTTTGCCGTTGTGTGCCAAAAGTGGGGGGAGCGGGAGGGGGTCGTGGGTGTGGGTGCCCGCATTCATTATTCAATGCGCCCTGCCCTCCCATGCATGTGCCTGTGTCCCCCCTCACACTTCCCCCTGCTTTTGGCATGTGATGGCATGGTGGGCCTGGTAGGCCCATTTTTCGCCCTCCCCAGGCTCTAGAGGCTTTCTAGGAGCCTGGGGAGGGCAAAAACAGCCTTCCCCATCCCCCAGGAGGCCCTCGGGAGGCCAGAAACAGCCAGTTTCCTGACTTCCGGTGCGACTGGAAGGCCTGAAAATCAGTTGGTCAGTGCCACATGCGCGCTGGAGCTGAGCTAGGGCAACACTTGCGCGCCCACCAATATGGCTAAGCGTGCCACCTGTGGCACGCCTGCCATAGATTCGCCATCATGGTCCTATACCTATATCATTGACTTTGGAAAGAGTGCAGAGAAGAGCAAAAATAATTATTAAGGGGCTGTTGGCTAAAACATATGAAGAATGGTTACAGGCATTGGGTGTATCTAGTTTAATGAAAAGAAGGACTAGGGCAGACATCATAGCAGGGTTCCAATATCTCAGGGGTTGCCAGAAAGAAGAGGGAGTCAAACTATTCTCCAAAGCACCTGAGGGCAGGACAAGAAGCAATGGGTGGAAACTCATCAAGGAGAGATGCAACCTAGAACTAGGTTGCATCTAGGGAGAAGTTTCCTGACAGTGAGAACAATTAAGCAGTGGAACAACTTGCCTCCAGAAGTTGTGAATGCTCCAACACTGGAAGTTTTTAAGATTTTGGATAACCATTTGCCTGAAGTGGTGTAGGGTTTCCTGTCTAACCAGGGGGTTGGACTAGAAGACCTCCAAGGTCCCTTCCATTTTCTATTCTATTCTATTCTATTCTATTCTATTCTATTCTATTCTATTCTATTCTATTCTATTCTATTCTATTCTATTCTATTCTATTCTATTCAAGCAGGGAGTTGACAAGAAGACCTCCCAGGTCCCTTCCAACTCTAATATTATGTTCTGTGATTTGGTGATGGGGTAAACGTCCTTTAAATGTATGCCTCCAGTGATTGGCAGTTTCCTGCCTCCTCTTGTTTCCATTAAATCTCAAGACAACATGGAGGAATTCCTGTCATGAGTTTTCCTGATAATGGCACCAGGTATTGCAATGTCAATGAACCATACTTTTTTCTTTTCAACTATTGTTATGTCAGGTGTGTTGTGGACCAAGTGCCTGTCAGTCTGAATCCTAAAGTCCCACAAGATCTTGAGTTTCTCATTCTCTAGAACTTTCTCAACCTGATGTTCCCAGTGGTTTTTGCTGTACTCAAATCCAAACTTCTGGCACAATTTCCAATGAATGATCTTAGCAACGCGGTCATGGCATTGTAGGTAGTCGGTTTGTGAAATTTTGCTGCACCCACTGATCATGTGGTCGATTGTTTCATCTTTCTCATTGCAGAGGCGGCATTTGCTGTTGGTGGTAACATGTTGAATTTTTGCCTTCATGCAGTTTGTGGCTAGGGCTTGTTCTTGAGCTGCCAAAATAAAGCTTTCTGTTTCTTTTTTCAGTACTCCTGATCTTAACCAGTTCCAAGTTAGCTTCTGGACAACTTTGCCTTCAATACTTTTCAAGTATTGGCCATGCAGAGCTTTGCTTTTCCAATTTTCAGCTCGCTGCTCAATTACTTCTTTCTATTATTATTATTATTATTATTATTATTATTATTATTATTATTATTATTATTATTATTGGTTAATCTGTAGTGAGATTCACAGTCTTTGAGGCTGGTTAATAGCTCAGCAGCTCGAGTCCTAACCAAGGACCTAGGAACTGTTAAGATATCGTCGGAGGATGTAAGCTGTTCTGAGTAAGGTGGTTTTTTGTAGAGTCAAAATGTTCAAGTCCGGTAAATTTAGAATTTCTAAATAGCGGGGTAGCCCTTTGGGTATTGCTCCAAGGGCTCCAATTACAATCGGAACAACACATGATTTCTTTTTCCATAGTCGCTCAACTTCGATTTGCAAGTCCCGGTACTTTGTGATTTTTTTTTCTTGCTGCTTATCTTCAATCTGTGCATCACCAGGTATTGCAATGTCAATGAACTATACTTTTTTCTCTTCAACTACCATTATGTCAGGTGTGTTGTGGACCAAGTGCCTGTCAGTCTGAATCCTAAAGTCCCATTATTATTATTATTATTATTATTATTATTATTATTACTACTACTACTACTACTACTACTACTACTACTACTACTACTACTACTACCACGGCATTATAAAACAGTAGTTTATACTTTTGACCTGGCCCAGCTCTCTGGATGGATCAGAGGGATGATTTGAATTAAGCCGTTTGAATCAAATCCCAGCCGATCTTCAGACTCCATTATAAAACTTCTTGATATCATTCCATTTGGACCTCTGCTCACCGCTATTTCTCATTGCTTGCTTGAGGAAATATATTTTAGCCGCAGACAAGTTTCTTTCTTCCAGCCTACATTCTTGACGTTGAGACTTTTGAGAGTCTCAACATCATTTTGATATCGTGACGATCAATGCTGGATGCAGTACTCCAAGCGTGGCCTTACCAAGGCCTTATAAAATGGTACTAACACTTCACCCGATCTTGATTCTATCCCACTCATAGTTCCAGTCACAGCTTCTGAAAGCCAGGGGCATTTTCTTTACTCTAAAGGAGAGCAGTTAAATGGACTTCTGGCCCTGTCACTTGTTGGGGAGAGATTGACGGGCAATCAATATTTCCAGTCAATTTCAACCAAAATTACTTTCTACAGTAGGCTGACTAACGGTTATTATTGAGGTTCTTCCTCCCTCTCTTGTACGTACACAGACACAGACACAGACACAGACACAGACACAGACACACACACACACACACACACTTCTTGCCTCTTGACACAACCTAATGATCTCATTTTCCATCCCAGTGCATTTTAGGGTACGAATGAAAGAAGGCCAACAGTAACCTCATACAATCAGATCAATGCCAACATGTTACAACCTAATTCTACTGCTTTGGTTTCCCTAATGTTATTTTTATTAAGTGGGATTTGAGAGGATCTAATGTACTGACGGAACGGAAGATAAGAAAGAGCAGCTGGCACCTTTTGGTGACAATGCCTCATTCAACTTGGTGACTTTTGTGAAGAAGCTGTTGGAGGATGCAATCCTGAAGGCCCGTTGTTTTATAGAAGAACTAGCTGATAATCTGGCACTGCCCGGGTAGTTATAGACGTTGAAGTATTTGTCTGACGGGGAGCCATTGACAGGGGACTTTCTTCTCCCTACTCCCATGTCCATCATCCCTGCCTTCTCCCTTTCCCCTCCCACCCCTCTACCTGTGCCACCATCCGTTTTACCATTTCCTCAAACTTGGCCTGGGACCGGACCTAAAATCCCTGAGCTGGGCCATACTGCGCCTCCTCCACCCCTGCTGAAATAGGCTGGGTCTCCTCTGTGGCCTCCATACTTGTTTCACCTTGGTTGGTGTGGTCCCGTCCTTCGCATGATGAGTTGGGGTGAAGGACGATCCTGGGAAAACGGGCCGAAGCTGTGAGGTTGGGGGCAGATGATCTGGTTATGCCATGGCGCACTCAATCAAAGTCCTCTATACTGGTCTAATCAGGCTCCCTTCACTTCATAGGCCTACTGTGCGAGGGAGGCCTAGGCCTTAAAGGCCCACTGTGTGAGGGAGAACTGTCAATCAAAGGCCTCTGTATTGGTCTAATCAGGCTCCTTTCCCCCTCCCATGACATCACGAACAAATGTCACTCTAGGATGCCGCACTTACTCTCGTAAAAAGCCCAGGCTTTCCAGAGTTATGCTGGAACACACACACACACACACACACACACACACACACACACCAGGGGTGCCTTACCCCCACAGTGTTTGTCTCTGGAGGGTAAGTCATCTGTGTACCAAGTTTGGTCAGAATTGCTCGAGGCATTCCAGAGTTATGCTTGAACATACATACATACATACATACATCCCTTTTTATATATATAGAAGAAGAAGATTATTATTAAGGGATGGACGTTTTGGCAAGAATTTGCTTCCTGCAGTTTTGGGAGGAGACCTATGCTAGTCTGCGGTGACCCAAAATCAGAAGAAATCTGATAGTGCCTTTTCTGACCATGATAACACATTTTATTAAAAGGTAGAAGGCTTTAGGAGATGTAGCCCACTTCATCTGGTTGTGATTGTGTCACCAAACCACCAAATCGTAGTGACCCCATGTTGATATAGTGGTTAATGTTCCAACAGAAGAGAATGTTTGTAGTTCAGGGTTGAACGGTCGGGTCCTTGATGCTTTCTGAGCTTGGTGGCTTTCTTGCAGACATTTCGTTACCCAACTAGGTAACATCATCAGTGGTAATAGGAGGTGGGGTTTGCTCTCTTATTATGTACCAGGGGCTTGCTCTGTCAGTGTTGGTGGGAGTGTTCTTGGTGATTCCTTGATTGGGATATTGTTTATGGCTGGATTATAAATTATATAATTATATTTGTATATAGATATACAAATATATTTATTTAATTATATGTTAGTATAATTATAGTTATTTAATTATATGTATTTATATTATTCTAACTGATAATCTGGCATTGCCCGGGTATTTATTTATCCCAATCCTGCATTAGAAAGGAAAAGCAACTTCACCCTGAGCCAGGGTGAAATCCAGCAGGTTCTGACAGCTTCTGGAGAACTGGTAGCGGAAATTTTGAGCAGTTCAGAGAACCGGCAAATACCACCTCTGGCTGGCCCCAGAGTGGGGTGGGAATGGAGATTTTGCAATATACTTCCCCCAGGAGGGGGAAGGGGATGTGGATTTTGCAGTATCCTTCCCCTGGCATGGGGTGGGAATGGAGATTTTGCAGTATCCTTCCCCTGTCACGCCCACCAAGCCACACCATGCCCACCAAGCCACGCCCACAGAACCGGTAGTAAAAAATTTGGATTTCACCACTGCCCTGAGCCCTGATTTTGGCAAGAATTAAATTAGTTAAAAATATTTTCCCTGTGGCCCCAGAAGTGTCAAGTATAATGATACCACCTTGTTGTTTTGCTAGCTGATCCATGATCATTTGGTATGTTTTTTTCTGCTCTTGATTTAGAAGTGGCTTCTTGTAGTTCTTTTCTCATATGTAATCTGCGTGAAGTATGTTGTGTCGGTCTCGTAGCGGTGCAGGACCGATGAGTTGCAGTAATGTTTTATTGATCATTAATGCATTGTTGAAAATGTCCAGACCAAATGTAATTTCTAATGTTGGATTTTCCCCCTTACCAGAGGGAGCTCCCTTGTGGAGTACTGTGAAGCTGTTACCATGGCATCTCCACTGTGCTGTACAGTAGAAGCCATTTTAAGGCAGTCCAGTAGAAGCCATTACAGTACAGTACAGCCAGGCTGTATCTTAACAGAACACACACTCCGAGGGATGTTAGGGGTGTCTTACCCCCATAGTATTTTTTTCCAGAGAGTAAGTCATCTGAGTATCAAGTTTGGTTGAAATTGCTCGAGGCGTTCCAGACAGTGGTGAAATCCAAATTTTTTACTACCGATTCTGTGGACGTGGCTTGGTGGGCATGGTGTGGCTTGGTGGGTGTGTCTTGGTGGGCGTGGAAGGATACTGCAGGGGAAGGATACTGCACAATCCCCATTCCCTCCCCACTCCTGGGAGAAGGATATTGCAAAATCTCCATTCCCACCCCACTCTGGGGCCAGCCAGAGGTGGTATTTGCCAGTTCTCCACACCCACATTTCATGTATCCTCCCTGTAAAGGTACAGTATTTGTTTTCTTACTTTTTCGTAGGATTTACAGGGAGGATACATGAGATGTGGGTGTGGCTAACTGATGATGGCTAACGAGCCAGAAATAGATCTATATTAGTCTCCCAATGGGCAGCATAGGGCCTGCTGCCTGCCAGAAGAAGGAAAAAAAAATAGAAACTAGTGGATTGTGATTTCACTGAACTAGGGCTGCAGAAAAATCTTGGTTTACTTAGGAAAAACCTGGCTAAGAGAAATACACATAAATCCTATGAAAAAGTAAGAAAACAAATAGATAGATAGATAGATAGATAGATAGATAGATAGATAGATGATAGATAGATAGATAGATAGATAGATAGATAGATAGATAGATAGAGATAGAGATAGAGATAGAGATAGAGATAGAGATAGAGATAGAGATAGAGATAGAGATAGAGATAGAGATAGAGATAGAGATAGAGATGATAGAGATAGAGATAGAGATAGAGATAGAGATAGAGATATCAAAAGATATTGAGACTCTGGAAAGAGTGCAGAGAAGAGCAATAAGAATGATTGAGGGGCTGGAGGCTAAAACACAGGAAGACCAGTTACAGAAATTGGGTATGTCTGGTCCAATGAAAAGACGGACTAGGGGAGATAATGATAGCATTGTTTCCATATTTGAGGGGACCCTACAAAGACAAGGGAGTCAGGCTATTTTACAAAGCACCAGAAGGCAAGACAAGAAACAATGGATGGAAACTAATCAAGGAGAGAAGCAACCTAGAACTAAGGGGGAAAATTCCTAATGGTGAGAGCAATCAACCAATGGAACGCCTTGTCTTCAGAAGTTGAGGGTGCTCCACCATTGGAGGCTTTCAAACAGAGACTGGGGCAGTCACTTGTCTGAAATGGTATAGGGTCTCCTACTTGAGCAGGGGGTTGGACTAGAAGACCTCCGGTGTCCCTTCCAACTCTATTATTCTATGTTCTGTGAATGTTGGTCTACCAGATATATTAACCGAGAGCAAAGCCCAAATCTGCTATCCAACTTCTAATTGAATATTTCTCTCCCCAGGCTTCTGCCTCAACTACCAACTCATGGACTCTCTCATTCTATTGCAAGAAATAAGATAAAATCGGGAGCTACATTAGTAGATTTGCAATGATTGTATTGACTGACCTTATTTTATGTATCTATTTAGTAGATTTATACGGCCACTCGTGTACATGACCCTGGGTGGCTGACAAAACAGGATAAAAACAAAACAAAAGCACAAGCAGTAATTATAAACATAAATAAGATAAAAATGACACCCGAGAGACTCACAGCATTGGTTGTGAGTCAATCTATATAACCAAGAAGCAGGATCAACATCACCATCAGGCCCAAAGTCTTTTTTAAAAAATTTGATTTATATGACGCCCTTCTCCGGAGACTCAGGGTGGCTTACAATGCGTTAAGCAATAGCCTTCATACTTTTGTATATTTATACAAAGTCAGCTTATTGCCCCCACAATCTGGGTCCTCATTTGACCTACCTTAGAAAGGATGGAAGGCTGAGTCAACCTTGAGCCTGGTGAGATTCGAACTTACAGTAATTGCAGGCAGCTGAATGTTAATAACAGGCTTTTAGTCTCCTGCGCCACCAGGCTCCTTAGTCTTCATGAAAGAAAGGTGATTTTAAAGTCTTGTGAAAGGACAGAAGGGCCAGGACACTTCTCATCTTGGGCGGGGGGGGGAGCGGGAGGGGGGGCGGAGATGACAGCATGTCAGAAAAGTTTTTCTTCCGAAAGGTAAAGGTTCCCGTCGCACATATGTTGTAGTCGTTCCTGACTCTAGGGGGCAGTGCTCATCTCTGTTTCAAAGCTGAAGAGCCAGCGCTGTCCGAAGACGTCTCTGTGGTCATGTGGCCGGCATGATTCAACGCCAAAAGTGCACGGAACGCTGTTCCCTTCCCACCAAAGGTGGTCCCTATTTTTCTACTTGCATTTTTTACGTGCTTTCGAACTGCTAGGTTGGCAGAAGCTGGGATAAGTAATGGGAGCTCACCCCGTTATGCGGTACTAGGGATTCAAACCGCTGAACTGCCGACCTTTCGATCGACAAGCGCAGCGTTTTAGCCACTGAGCCACCGCATCCCTACCAATGCCACAAAATCCTAGGTCCCAACAAATGTCGCTCTCTTACAGACAAGACCCAGAGTTTGCGTTTCTTGATGGATCTAACAATATACTGTTGAGGAGAGGCAGCCCCATAACTCTCCCAGTGTGGTGGAGTGTGGTCTGGATTCCCAGGAGGGAGGGGCTGCATTCCAGAGGAGCAAGAGACAATGCAGTTTAGATAGTTTGTGTGGAAGAAAGAAGGTGGAGACAGCTCCTCCCTAACTATTCCCAGAGGATATGTTTTATTGGTAGAAGAGAATATTTGTAGCTCAGGGATGAACTGTGAGTTCCCTGGTGCTTTCTGAGCTTGGTTATTTTTGTGAAGATATTTCATTACGAAACTAGGTGACATCATCACCTCACCAACAATCAACACCTAAGAGCCGAGGTGGCGCAGTGGTTAGAGTGCTGGACTGCAGCTACTTCAGCTGACTGCTAGTTCAGCAGATCAGCAGATCAAATCTCACCGGCTCAAGGTTGAGTCAGCCTTCCATCCTTCCGAGGTGGGTAAAATGAGGACCCAGATTGTTGGGGGCAATATGCTATTTAGTATACTGTTGATTATTGTAAGCCGCCTAGAGTCTTCAGAGAGTGGGCGGCATAGAAATATTTTATTTATTATTTATTTTTTATTTCATTTATTTTATTTTATTTCTATGCCGCCCTTCTCTGGAGACTCAGGGCGGCTTACAATGCGTTAAGCAATAGCCTTCCTACTTTTGTATATACCTGCTTAGTAGGGCTTTCCCCTAAGCGGTGTTTTTTTTTATACAAAGTCAGTTTATTGCCCCCACAATCCGGGTCCTCATTTTACCTACCTTGAAAGAATAGAAGGCTGAGTCAACCTTGAGCCTGGTGAGATTCGAACTTGCAGTAATTGCAGGCAGCTGGTGTCACTTTAGCACTACTTAAGCTGCTGCGCCACCCAGGCTCTTTTTATGATTAATAAATAAAATAAATAAATAAATAAATGAACAGACATTAATGCCAAGATTAAAAGCAGACCAACAATCGAATAAACAATAACTGAATCAAGGAACTACCAGTATAGACACTGACAGGGCAATCAGTATAAAATGTTCTACAGGTGGTATATGTCACCTGAAAAATTGGCAAAAATGTTTAAAGATAAATCAGCTAAATGTTGGAAATGCAATCAGATACCAGGATCGTATTATCATATGTGGTGGACATGTCCAGAAGTGAGAAATGATTGGATTAAAATTAAAACGTGGTTAGAAGATATAAAACCTGAGCTGTTCCTATGGGGTATCCTACCAGAGAAAATGAGTAAAGAAAACATATATTTGATTATACATGTAATAACTGCAGAGAGGATAGTATTTGCGCAAAGATGGAAAGCAGAGAAAATCCCTTCAGAGGGAGAAGTCATTAAGAAAATTAGCATGTATGTATCCAAACCAACAACCCAAGTGTTGGAGATGTGATTGCGATGATGCAACCTATTATCATATATGGTGGACGTGTAAAAAAGTTAAAGCTTTTTGGATAAAAATATGGCGGATTATTCAGAAGATTTTTAAGAAAAAGATAAGTTTTACCCCCCGGTTATTTTTGTTGGGTATTATCCCAGACTGTACTGTCATTGAAACTAACTTGATGCTAAATTTAATAACGGCAGCAAGACTGTTAGTGGCGCAATATTGGAAGAAAGAAGATCTACCTACTATAGAAGAATGGGTATTAAAAGTATCGAACTTAGCAGAAATGATGAAAATCTCCGCATATTTGAAAGACCAATCACAAGAAAGATATATCGTAGACTGGAGAAGATGGATTGATTATATCCAAAGCAGATATGGGACTAAAAAGTTTTGAATAGTATATGAATGATTATTTGGAATTAATGATGATATGTTATTATTTAGCTACGTAAATCGGGAGTTAAAGTGAAAAAGTTATGAAAAGAGTCTATAGATAGTATATGTTAGATTAAGATTGCTAAATGAAATACCCTGTATTTCGCTCTGGGAAGTCGGGGGGGGGGGAGAAGGGGGGGGAGGGGGGGGGAATTGGGAGGGAGGTGGGGCTTAAAACTTGGTTAAAATGTTTGTTAAAACTTTTCAATTAAAAAAAAAGAAAATATTAGATTGTGCAGAAATGAGTAGATTGACTTTGATAATTAAAGAAAGAGAGGAATCGGAATATTTTAAGATATTGGTTAGAGAAGAGATATAGACAGGGCCGAGATGGCAAACCTGTGGCACGCGTGCAGTGGTGGGATTCAGCCAGTTCGCACCACTTCGGGAGAACCGGTTGTTAACTTTCTGAGCAGTTTGGTGAACTGATTGTTGGAAGAAATCATTAGGGCAGAGAACTGGTTGTTAAATTATTTGAATCCCACCACTGCACGCGTGCCAGAGGTGGCACGCAGCACCCTCTCCGTGGTCACGCGAGCTGTCATCCCAGTTCATCTCCGCTGCGCATGCACGTATGTCTCCTGATGGCCAGCTGGTCTTCGGGACTCTGCTGTGCATGTGTGCAGGGGGCGTGCACATGCGGGGGCATGCGCATATGCATGGGGCACATGCGGGGGCATGCACATGCATAGAGGCGAGGCACATATGGGGGGCATGTGTGTATGCACGGGGGTGTATGCAGGGGGCGCACAAGTGCATTGCATTTTGGAGTTGGGCACGGTCCAGAAAAGTTTAGCCATCACTGATATAGGGTAATGTTGTAATGAAATTTACGGGATCGCCTTCTGCCACTGATAGCCTCCCACCAACCAACATGCTCCCACAGAGAGGGACTCCTCAGGGTGCCGTCAGTTAAACAATGTAGACTGGCGACCCCCAGGGGGACAGCCTTCTCTGTGGGGGCACCTGCCCTCTGGAATGAACTGCCCCCGGGGATACGTATGATTCCCGACCTGCGTACCTTTTGCTGTGCCCTTAAGACTTGCTATTCCAACAGGCTGGACTGGCTTACTAAAAATTTGGGATGGGGTGTTTTAAATTTGTGGGTTTTTAATTCAAGGGCCGAAATATTTAATTTGTTTTAAATCGCTTTTATATTTTGTATCTTATATTGTTTTATGGTGGCTATACACCGCCCTGAGTCCTTCGGGAGAAGGGCGCTATAAAAATTTAATAAATAATAATAATAATAATAAACAAGGGAAGAAGAAAAGGGAGAGTGAAGAATGTTACAACAAATGAATAATGTGGGGAGAATGTTACAATAAATGAACGGATAATATCAAGAAATGATGAATATAGGAGGAGTAAAAAGAGGACGATACAAAAGACACAGTCTGGTAGACTGTGGTACACAGATGGTACACTGAATGATTGATTATGTATTCTATGTTTGTTTGGCTATAAAATAAAAAAAAAGATTTCAAAAAAACCAAAACAAAACACTGATAGGGCAAAACACTAATATATAAACAGAGAGCAAACTCCACTCCCTTTTGCACTGATGAGGTTACCTAGTTTGGCAATGAAATGTTTGAAAGAAAACCCCACCAAGCTCAGAGAGCAGCAAGGACGCCTCAATAGGTTTTATGGTGCAAGTAACTTATTTAGTATGGCAAGATTTCTGACTACAAGTGAGGAGCAATAAAGGAAACTGCTTGGAGGAATCTCAAGGTGTCTGTCTTGGTTTTTGGAGCCTGACACCCAGTGTCAAGCCATGAAGGGCTTTAAAGTAACCACCAGCATCTTGAATTATACCCAGAAACATACCGTATTTTTCGGAGTATAAGACGCACCTTTCCCCCCCCACCAAAAAGAGGGTGAAAATCTGGGTGCGTTGTTTACTCCGGATGTAGCCCCATCCAGCTTCTCAAACGGAGGTTTCAGAGGCTGAAACAAGTGTCAGAAAAGAAGCCCCCAAACAGAGTTTCAGAGGCTTTTTTTTCTGAAGGTCTGTTTCGGAGGCCTTCAGAGGCAGGAAAAAAAGTTTTTTCTGAAACAGAGTTTCAGAAGTTTCAGAGGCAGAGAAAAAAGAGCAAGGCACAGAGCTGACAACCAAGGAACCTGTTGCTAAAATTCACCTCTGGAAACAGCTGATTGGGGTTATTCCAGGCGGCTGATCCACCTGTCAATCAGCTTTTTTCTTATTTTCCTTCCCTAAAAACTAAGGTGCATCTTATACTCCGAAAAATACGGTACTAGCCAATGGTGCTTTTTCAAGAGGCAACTGGACTTTCTTGTTTTTCTTTGAAGATGTTTCGTTTCTCATCCAAAAAGCTCTGACCGGATAATGGGGAATGGAAGGATTTATACTCCTTGCAGACAGCTGGTCATTTGCATTTTTTAAGAGAGTCATTGAGGCCACTTGGAGGTTTGTCTGTGTCCTCAGAGTCACTTGAGTAGTGCAAATGGGTGTGGAACCTCCTTGGAACTTGTACTTGAAAGCATTTGCACTACTGATCCTGAGGACACAGATAAACTCCAAGTGGCCTCAATGACTCTCTAAAAGGTTGCAAATGATCAGCTGTCTGCAAAGAATATAAATCCTTCCATTCCCCACCATCCAGTCAGAGCTGAAGAAGCATCAGAAACGCCATGGTGCTACAGTGGTTAGAGTGCATCCTTCCATACTGCCGGGGTCGGTAAAACGAGGACCCAGATTGTTGGGGGCAATAGGCTGACTCTGTAAACCGCTTAGAGAGGGCTGTAAAGTACTGTGAAATGGTATATAAGTCTAAGTGCTATTGCTATTCCTTCCTTCCTTCCTTCCTTCCTTCCTTCCTTCCTTCCTTCCTTCCTTCCTTCCTTCCTTCCTTCCTTCCTTCCTTCCTTCCTTCCTTCCTTCCTTCCTTCCTTCTTCCCTCCCTCACTTCCCCCTCCCTCCCTTCTTTCTTTCTTTGTCATGGTGGTGCAGTGGTTAGAATACAGTACTGCAGGCCAACTTTGCCCACTGTCTGGAGTTCAAACCTAACTAGCTAACTAGATGGAAAAAGAGCCTGGTGGAGCAGCAGATTAATAACCTATTATTAACATTCAGCTGCCTACAATTACTGTAACTTTGAATCTCACCAGGCTCAAGGTTGACTCATCCTTTCATCCTTTCTAAGGTAGGTCAAATGAGGACCCAGATTGTGGGGGCAATAAGCTGACTTTGTATAAATATACAAAAATATGAAGGCTATTGCTTTAATGCATTGTAAGCCACCCTGAGTCTCTGGAGAAAAAATCAAATTAAAAAAAAAAGGTGGAAAGTTGACTCAGCCTTCCGAGGTCAGTAAAATGAGGACCCAGATTGTTGGGGGCAAGAGGCTGGCTATGTAAACCGCTTAGAGACGGCTTCAAGGACTATGAAGAAGTATATAAGTCTAACTGCTATTGCTATTATTCCTTCCTTCCTTCCTTCCTTCCTTCCTTCCTTCCTTCCTTCCTTCCTTCCTTCCTTCCTTCCTTCCTTCCCTTCCTCTCTTCTCCCTCCCTCCCTCCCTCCTTCCTTCCTGCCTTCCTTCCTTCATTCTTCCCTCCCTCACTTCCCCCTCCCTCCCTCCTTTCTTCCTTCCTTCCTTCCTCCCTTCTTCCCTTCTCCCTCCCTCCCTCCCTCCCTCCCTGCCTGCCTGCCTGCCTGCCTGCCTGCCTTCATTCTTCCCTTCCTCCCTCCCTCCCTGGTGGTACACTGGTTAAAATGCACTGCCAGCAGTTCGATTCTGATCGTTTCAAGGTTGACTCAGCTTTCCATCCTTCCGAGGTTGGTAAAATGAGGACCCAGATTGTGGGGGCAATAGGCTGACTCTATAAACCACTTAGAGAGGGCTGGAAAGCACTATGAAGCGGTATATAAATCTAACTGCTATTGCTATTGCTATCTTGGAGAAGAAATGAAACATCTTCAAAGGAAAACAAGGAAAGTCCTTTTGAAAAAAAAACACCTTTGGGAGAACCTGGATGACTGGATGACTGAGAAACTCCATGGACCTAATAGCCAATGCAGTTTACAAAACAGATGTGTCAAACAACCAGCACCCATAACTGACTGCAGTGTCTCATTTTGTTTCAGCTGGAGTTTCTGAATACTCTCCAAAGGCAATCTTTCGCAGAGCCTATAGCAGTCCAGAGCTGACAAAAGCATGGATGACCATGAATAGGGAGTTATTATGGAGTTGTTGCATGGAGATTTCCATGAATGAAAATTGCAGACAGATGTGGAATGCTGAAAGGACAAACTTATGTTGAATGGACAATCAGTCATTCATTCATTCATTTATGTATTTATTTATTACCTTGCCTTTATTATTTTTTACAAATAAAGTGGCAAATATATCCAACATGCCTTCCTCTCCTATTTTCCTCACAAAAATAACCCTGTGAGGTGGGCTGGGTTGAGAGAGAGAAAGGGACTGGCCCAGTGGTGGAATCCATTTTTTTTTTTACTACCAGTTCTGTGGGCGTGGCTTGGTGGGTGTGGCAGGGGAAGGATACTGCAAAATCTCCATTCCCATCCCACTCCAGGGGAAGGATACTTCAAAATCCCCATTCCCTCCCCACTTCTGAGGGAAGGATATTGCAAAATCTCCATTCGAGTTCGAGTTTCGAGTTTATTAGATTTTTATACCTTCTCCCGAAGGACTCAGTGTGGTGCACAGCCGTGATAAAACACTGAATCATATAAAAATTAAAACCAGTTAAAAAGAATTAAACAATTTGGCCCTCTCCATTAAAAACCCATAATTTAAAAATATCCCAACCAGGTTCTTATTCAGCCAGGCCAGCCTGTTGAAATAGCAAGGTCTTTAGGGCCTGGCGGAAGGTACGGAGATCGGGAATTGTATGTTTCCCAGGGGGTAGTTCATTCCAGAGGGTGGGCGCCCCCACAAAGAAGGCTCTCCCCCTGGGGGTCACCAGCCTACATTGTTTAGCCAACAGCACCCTAAGGAGCCCCTCTCTGTCGGAGCGCGTTGGTTGGTGGGAGGCTATTGGTAGCAGAAGGCAGTCCCGTAGGTATCCGGGTCCTGGAACGCTCCCCATTCTGGCCAGCCAGGGGTGGTATTTGCCGGTTCTCCAAACTATTCAAAATTTCTGCTACTGGTTCTTCAGAATCTGTCAGAACCTGCTGGATTTCACCCCTGGACTGGCCCAAAGTCACCCAGCTGGCTTTCATGCCTAAGGTGGGACTAGAAGTCACAATCTCCTGGTGATTGGCACAAAGTTGGTTTGGGCTGCATTGGTTGCCAGTGGACTTCCGGGTGCGTTTCAAGGTGTTGGTAATCACCTTTAAAGTGCTCCATGGCTTAGGACCAGGGTACTTACGGGACCGCCTTCTGCCGCCAATTGCCTCCCACTGGCCGGTTCGCTCCCACAGAGAGGGCCTCCTCAGGGTGCCGTCAGCCAGACAATGTCGGCTGGCGACCCCCAGGGGGAGAGCCTTCTCTGTGGCAGCCCCTACCCTCTGGAATGATCTTCCTCCAGAACTGAGAATAATTTCCGACCTCCAGACATTTCGTCGGGCCCTAAAAACTCATCTTTTCCAACTTGCCGGTTTAGCCTGATCCCTGTTAAATTTTTAAAATTTTTAAAAAATTTTAATGTTTGTAGAGTTGCTGCATTTTAATATTTATTTTGTTTTACTTTTCAGCCAAACGTATATGTGTTTTAAAATTTTTTAACTTTTATGTACTGAATTTTTATTCGGCTGTTCACCGCCCTGAGTCCGTAAGGAGAAGGGCGGTATATAAATCTAATAAATAAATAAATAAAGTCACCCAACATGCTTTTATGCCTAAAGTGGGACTATAACTCATAGTCCCCTGCTGATTGGCCCAAAGTCACCCAGCTGACTTTCATAGCTAAGGTGGACCTAGAACTCACCATCACCTTCTGATTGGCGCAAAGTCACCCAGCTGCCTATCATGCCTATGGCCAGACTAGAACTCATGGTCTCCTGCTTTCTGGCCTGGTGCCTTATCTACTAACTAGACCAAACTGGCTCTAACACTTAAAAGTGATGTTGATATAGCTTGATTTCTTCAGCTCTGCGTTTGGCGAAATAAAATCTAAATTGAAATTAGAAAGCGGCAAGAAAGCATCACCTGCCATTAAAGACCAAAGGGCTGGATATATTTCAAAGTTGGGAGAACAATGAAAAATGAATTATCTAAGCCAGTCTGCTGGTCCATCAGCTCAGCCAAATTGAGATTCTCGTGGTAGCTCTCCAGAAGTTGAGGATGGAGCAATTTTCAGTTGTATTTGGCCATTAAGCCTGTAACATTTGGTAATGCAAAGCAGGTGCCGGGAATGAGCCAAGGGCTTCGGATTGAATCAAAACACAAAACCCCTGGAAGTCTATGCTCTCTTCCCTGTTGTGCGTTGTCCCAAACTGACACCCTACCCAGGACGGGGTCAAGCCAATGCAAAAGAGAGTGGACCGATTACTTCCCCTGGCTTAAAAAGCACCCATCTATTGATGCAATCCAAAAGTGCATTTCAATGGTTCAAGTTGGCAGCCGCTGCTGACTCATCCTCGGTCTGTGATCGATTGTGATTCCAAGAAGCTTTTTACATAAGACGTTGCCAACTCAGATGTTTCCTTCCAAAACCGGTGCCCATCAGGGAAGTGTATTATTCACAATGCAGAGAGCTTTTTTTATTTATTTTATTTTATTTTATTTTATTGAAGCCAAGACCTTAGCCTGGAGAAGCAAGAGGGAGATGGCAGCTCGGCTCTCAAGGAGCTGATGTTTTGGCTAGCCGCTGCTGAAATCATCCTAAATCTCCATTTTGCCAAAAGAAAAGACCGAGCACATTGCTTTTCCTCTTGGCGAGGCCAGAAAAAGAAGTTTGTGCAATGCCAGATCCCTGCTGAAGAGTCTCCAAACCGCAGGGCAGGGCTCCATCCCCTTCCCTGCTTGCTGGCGCATTGCTGCGCATTCTCTCCAATTAATTCCAGCTGTGCGTTGCGAGTTGAGCTGAGCCAGGAGCTGGCTTTCTTTGCCTCTTACACGCTGCTCCCTCTCTCTTCCTTTCCCCCGTGCTCTTTGTCTCGGGTTTTTTTTTCTTTCTTTCCTTGCAAAAGCTTGGAAGTATTACAAGGGTTGCGGCATAGGCTGGTCCTTGAATGAAAGGAGGGAGAGAGGGAGGAAGGAAGGAGGAAAGGAGGGAGAGAGAGAGACAGACAGGGATAGAGACAGAGACAGGGAGGGAAGGAGGGAGGGAGGGAGAAAGAAAAGAGGGAGGGGAGGGGGAGGGGGAGAAAGAGAGTCAGACAGACAGAGAGGGAGGGAGGGAGACAGGGATAGAGGCAGAGACAGTGAGGGAAGGAGGGAGGAAGAAAGAAAGAGACAGAGACAGAGAGATGGGGAGAAAGAGAAAGAGAGAGACAGAGACAGACAGGGAGTGAGGGAGAGAGAGAGGGAGAAAAAGAGAGAAGAAGAGACAGAGAGAGGGAGAGGGGAAGGAGGGAGAGAGAGACAGAGACGGAGGGAGGGAGGGAGGAAGAGGGGAGAGAGAGACAGAGGGAGAGAAAGGGAGGGAGGGAGAAAGAGAGAGAGAGAAAGAAACAGAGAGGGATGGTGGGAGGGACAGAGGGGGAGAGAGGGGGGAAAGATGGAAGGAGGGAGAGAGAGACAAAGAAAGGGAGAGAGGGAGAGAGGGGGAAGGAGGAAAAGACGGAGAGGCAGAGAGAGGGATGGAGGGAGAGAGAAGGGGAAGGAGGGAAAGACGGAGAGGCAGAGAGAGGGATGGAGGGAGAGAGAGGGGGAAGGAGGGAGAGAGAAGGAGAGGCAGAGAGGTGGATGGAGGGAGAGAGGGGGAAGGAGGGAAGAAGGGAGGGAGAGGGAGAGGGAGGGAGCAAGGGAGTAAGGAAGGAGTTATTTTATCTTTCCTTTGCTAGGAATCCTTACAATTGGGGGCTGTGGATCCTTCAGAGAGTCTGGTGAAACCTACAGACCTCTCCTCAGGAAAAAAATTAAATACATGCAGTAGCATGCATAGATCTTGATTGTGTTACAAAGGAAACCATTATACTTAAATGCAGTGATCCACATGTTTAAAAAAACAAGGCAAATGGGTAATAAAAACATAACCAAGGCGGGATCTAAATACATAAATAAGTCATTAAATCAATAATAATATATTTTGAGGGTAAAATAATTTTAAAGAATGAAAATTGTCTAAGGTGACCAACATTTTTGATGTCTGTAGACGAAACATTACTTTGTTGCCTTCATAAATACATTACATGTATTTTTTTCATTATTGGATGAAAAAAAAATACTTCTTTTCCGGACCCAAATTAACAGACTCCCTGAAATCTATCTGTTAGATCGGCGCAGGAAAGAAGAGTGACCAGCTGAGTTCAAGAACAATCGTTTATTCAACGAGAACTGAACTGGCTGTGCGCTGCCGGAGCTCTCCTTATATTTGCTCCGGCAGACGCACCGCCCACTGACAGGGATTCAAAACTCCCGCCGAAAGGATCTTCAGCCAATCCCAGGCGGATGTCCTTATAAGGACATAACACTCCTCCCCCCTAGTTCTTAGTCAGTCCATCAGGGAGGTAATCGCTAAGATAAACAGGACGTCTACGTGCCCGCGTAGACCTGCGCAGTTCACAGTTCGGATGGGCACCGACATGGACGGGAGGTGTCCGCTCTGCTCCGGGCTCCAGCTCCGGTGCCGGGCTGGATCTGGCCGTAGAGGACGCTGGCTCAGTCCCAGAACCTCCGGCCGGGTCTCGGATCTCCGCCTGCTGTGGATGCTGGCCTCCCTCGTTCCTGCACGGATCCTGAGCTCGCCGTTGTGGCTCTCTGCGGTGGACCGGTCCGGAACTCCTGAGCCTCGGTAGGTCCCTGGGTTTCCCTCGGTTCCTTGCTGGGCTCGAGTCGCATCGGTCTGGGTCTGGGTGCGAGTTCGGCGGAGGTGGCTGGGCTAACCCTGGGGGTCCCCTGGTTGAGTCCGGCTTACTCCCGGGGAGTTTGGTGGATGACCCGGGCGGCGTGTCGATCCTGTCGGGGTGGCATAGGCCTACCTTGCAGGGGTGGTGTAAGCCCTCTTGGTACGGCTGGTTGGCTGGAGGTGACCTCGTTGTTGGCAGGACGCCGGGTTGTTCGGCCATGCCGGGTTGGTGTTGGCCTACCCTGCTGGGGTGGTGGTGGCCTTCCTCGCAGGGTTGGTCTTCTGCGCGGTCGGGTGGTTGTTGCGGGGTCTCCTGAAAAGTTGGCTGGAGGTCCCCGTCTCCGGGTTGTCGGGTTACCACCTCGCGGGGCTGCTGTTGGCTTCCCCTGCTGGGTTGTCCCCGGTCTACTTGGCTGTTTGCAGCTGCAGTTGAATTTGGCGCCAAGGTGCTTGTCTTTCTTGTTTGTCGGTGGCCTCCCTCGTCTGGGTGGGGTCGTCCTACTTCGCCAGGGTGGTGTTGGCCTGCTCCGTCGGGGAGGTCGGGGCCTACCTCACAAGGTTGGTTTAGGCCTACCTCGTCAGGGTGATTTAGGCCTACCTCGTCGGGGTGGTTTAGGCCTACCCCGTCGGGGTGGTTTAGGCCTACCTCGTCGGGGTGGTTTAGGCCTACCTCGTCCGGCTGGTTTTCACCCACTTCCCTCCACCTTTTGCGGAGCTGGTCGAGATGACGTCTCACGATCTGTCCGTCTTCCAGCTCAACTCGGTAGGATTTGGGGCCGGTTGTGCTGTGTACTGTAGCTTTAAGCCATTTAGGCGAGCCGTGGAAATTTAAAGCGAACACGGCGTCGCCGATCGAAAATTGGCGAAGTTGACGGCTGGCAGATGCGGGAACCTCCGAAGTGTATTGCGGGTGCAGTCTGTCCAGGGGTGACCGGAGTCGCCTGCCCATCAACAGTTCGGCAGGGCATTTCCGGGTGGCAGAGTGGGGTGTGATATGTTGTGTCAGGAGGAAGGTGTCAATGCGCTCCTGCCAATCCCCAGGTCCCATCTTGGCGAGAGACTCCTTGGTGAGCCTCACCATCCTTTCAGCCTGTCCATTTCCAGCCGGTCTGTAAGGGGCAGAGAGGGCATGGCGGATGCCCAGACTTGCGAGAAAAGCCTCCATGGGCACGGACGTGAGTTGAGGACCGTTGTCCGAGACTAAGACGTCAGGGAGTCCATGGGTGGCAAACAGTCGGCGGAGGGCTCTGATTGTTGCTTCCGTTGTGGTCGATGCCATGGGGACGACCTCCAGCCATTTGGAGTAGGCATCCACCACGATGAGAAGATGGTGCCCATGAATGGGGCCAGCAAAGTCAATGTGGATGCGCGACCAGGGAGAGCTGGGGGTTTCCCAGGGCGTCGGGTCTGATTGAGGGGGTGCAGGTCTTACTTCTTGGCACGGAGTACACCTGGCGACCCATTGCTCAATGTCTTTGTCCATGGCTGGCCACCAGACGTAGCTCCGTGCCAGAGCTTTCATCCGGACGATGCCCGGGTGTCCCCTATGTAAAGCGGCCAGAGTTCGTTTTTGTAGCGAGCCGGGAATCAGCACCCTGTCTCCCCATAGCAAACAGCCGCGCATGGTGGACAGCTCCTCTCGCTTCCGGCTGAACGGCAGGAACTCGCTGCTGACATCTTGGGTCGGCCAGCCCCTTAAGACCCAAGCCTGGACTTTGCGGAGGATGGGGTCGGCCCGCGTGTGCGTAGCGACGTCGGCAGACGTTACGGGACAGTTGCTGTCATTGTCAATGTGCAGCAGTTCGATCGTGGGCGCGGGATCCTCCACGGCCTCGGCGGATGGGCATCGGCTGAGGGCGTCGGCGTTCGCGATGGCTTTACCGGGTTGATGGACGAGGCTGTAGGAGTAGCCGGCGAGGAAAATGGCCCAACGCGTCATGCGTGGGGACATGAAGGCTGGTGTTTGCTTGTCTCCGGCGAGAAGGCCCAACAGCGGCTTGTGATCGGTGACGATGGTGAAACACCGGCCATAGAGGTATTCGTGGAAGCGCTTCACCCCTGCAACAATAGCCAATGCCTCCTTGTCCAGTTGGCTATAGTTGCGTTCCGCAGCGGACATAGTCTTAGAAAAGTAGGCAATGGGGGCTGTACAGCCGGTAGGCAGTTCGTGGCTGAGGACAGCGCCCACGCCGTAGGGTGAAGCGTCACAGGTCAGTCTGATGGGCAACGTCTCATTATATTGAATGAGCACGCTGTCGGAGGTCAGCAGGTCCTTCACAGCTCGAAAAGCAGATTCTTCCTCGCGTCCCCACCTCCAGGGAGCCGCCTTTGCCAGCAAGCGGTGGAGCGGCTCAGCAACTGTGGCTTTCTGCTGGAGGGAAAATTGCGTAGAAGTTAAGCAATCCAAGGAAAGCCTGAAGCTCCGCTTTGTTTTTGGGGCTGGGAGCTTCATGGATAGCCTTAACTTTTGATTTGGTGGGGCGGATGCCAGAACTATCTATGAGATAGCCCAGGAACTCGACTTCCTGTACCCCGACGATGCACTTGTCCCTCCTGACCCTCAGGCCCTTCTCCTGAAACCGTCGTAAAACGAGTCTCAGGCGGTCAAAGAGTTGGGCCTTAGATTCACCAGAGATCAGCACATCATCGAAGTAAGGCACCACCCCTGGAACGCCTTGGAGAAGGCGTTCCATCATAGATTGGAAAATGCCTGGGGCTGCACTGACCCCAAACTGGAGGCGGTTGCACTTAAACGCGCCTCTATGGGTGACAATCGTCTGAGCCTCCGCCGTTTCCCGATCAACTGGCAATTGCTGGTAAGCCTGGGCCAGGTCCAGTTTGGCAAAAATTTGGCCCTTGCCGAGTGAGTGCAGCAAATGTTGCACCACCGGCACAGGGTATGCGCTCTGCGGTAACGCTTTATTGATGGTCACTTTGTAGTCAGCGCAGATGCGCACAGATCCATCCTGCTTCATGGGGGTCACAATGGGAGTCTCCCATGAAGCATGATCGATGGGTTCCAGTATGCCTTGGGCTATCAGCTTATCTAGCTGAGCATCTACCTTAGCCCTTAAGGCAAATGGAACCCGGCGGGGCTTAAGCCGAATAGGGGTAACCCCCTTGTCCAGATTAAAAGAAATGGGTTTCCCTGTAAAGGTCCCTAACTTACCATCGAAGACTTCTGGGAACTCTCCGATGAGCGCGTCGAGTTCCCCTGAGCTAACCTGGTGGATGCCTCCAATAGAAAGCCCCAACGGCTCGAACCACTCCACGCCCAGCAGGGTCGGGCGGCTGTGCTCCACGACTGTTATTGGGAGCTGGCCTTGGAATAGCTTGAAGGCGATGTGGAGGTTGGTTCTTCCGAGAACGCCGATGGGATTCCCGCCGAAATCCACCAGTTGGGAGTTAAGGGGTTGAAGGTGGCGCTTGCGGAGTGCCGGCTTCAGCTTCTTAATCTGGTGCCAGTCGATGATAGAGTAGACGGAGCCAGAGTCGACTTCCATGGTGCACGGCAACCCTTCTGCCAACAGTGTCACATGGAATTTTGTGGCACTGTTGTTGCTGGTGAGTCCGATGGTTGTTTGGTGTACAGCGCCGCCCTGGGAGTCATTGCGGTCGTCGCGGTTTTGCTGGTTTGAGGACCGTTTGGATGACCTCTGGGTATCGCGGCGATTTTCAAGAGTGCGGGCTTAATCGAGTCCGGAACCGGATCAGAGGCTCTGCATGCCTCGGCGATGTGCCCCTTCTTGAGGCAGCGTCTGCAGGTTGCATCGCGCCAGCGGCAGGACTGGCGTGGGATGGAGTCCCTTGCAACTGCCGCATTGAGCTGCGCGGCGGCCATCTTTTTGAATTTCCCGCCTAGATGGGCGGGAAACTTTCAAAACAGTCGACTCTCCCTCTGAATCAGTTGGTGTGGCATAGTCATCGGACGAATCCGACGCCGGCTTGTGGATCTTATGGATCCCACGGGACTGGCGCATCGCAGCGGCGGCGGTCTCAGAGGTCTCCGCAGCCGTGGCCTCTTCGAGGACGTCCTTCAGGGACAGGCGCTTCCTACTCAGGAACTTTTTCTGGAGGTTGGCATCTCTCATTCCGAAGACGATCCCGTCTCGTAAGGCATTGTCGACATTTTCAAATTCGCAGTTAGCTGCGATTTGTCGCAGTGCCGCAACAAAGTCCTTGAGGGATTCGCCTTCCATCTGGTTCCTTTGGCGGAACGTGAAGCGGTTGGAAATGGGGGTGCCCGTTGGTGCATAATGGTCTTGCAGGGCAGCCTGTAGATCCACCCAGGACATGACTTCAATGTCTCTGGGTGCGACGAGGTTGACAGCGAGCTCCAACACATCGGTGCCGCAGTTGGCGAGGAAAAGAGCCCTCTTCCTCTCGTCGTCGATGTTGGTGTAGCCGTTTCCCCGGAGGAATTGGCGGAAACGGATCATATAAGAGCTCCATTTCTCCCGGCTGGGGTTGAAAGGAGCCAGCGAGGCGAACGGCGCTTGCGGCGTTGCCATTCTTCAGGCCGCGTCGAGTGACTTCAGCTCGTTAAGGCGATCGTGCCACGCGGAATTCTTCTCTACTCCTTCGTCGCCAGTGTTAGATCGGCGCAGGAAAGAAGAGTGACCAGCTGAGTTCAAGAACAATCGTTTATTCAACGAGAACTGAACTGGCTGTGCGCTGCCGGAGCTCTCCTTATATTTGCTCCGGCAGACGCACCGCCCACTGACAGGGATTCAAAACTCCCGCCGAAAGGATCTTCAGCCAATCCAGGCGGATGTCCTTATAAGGACATAACACTATCCATGGACTCCTTCCTACCCCAAAGATTAAGGACCCCTGCTTTAGAAGAAAGACAGTGTGGAAAGCCCCCCCCTGCCCCCCGAAGAATGAAATATTTTGCGGAATATTAAAAAGGCAGGATAGAATATTTCCCCTAAAGGAGAAATGGGGGAAAAAAATCTTAAGGGAGGCAGAAACCAGCCCAGTCTCTCTGCCCCAAGCAGAAACTGAGGAGGCCAGTTTTTAGAAATGCAGATTTGATAATCCATCCAAAAAGGCTGGGTCAGACAGAAACTCCAGATAAACAGTTAGGCAAGCCAAAAAGGTTGAGAGGATTAGCTCAGACAAGCATCTAGGATTTGCATTTCCCCTTTTGCCTATTGAGCCGCCATGACCCCATAGGAATCTGACAACAGCCAATAAACTATTAAAGGACATGTTCTTGCACAGGAACAGGAAGTTCAAATCAAAGCCCAAAGAAGGTATAAAAACCCACAAACTCTGGTGGTTCTGCTTCATCATTAAACTTTCTTTCCAATCAGCCTCCATGTTGTTTCCAATGTCTTTCTCCCAGCGTGGACTATGGAGTAGAATAGAATAGAATACAAAATATGGAACGGAACGGAACGGAACGGAACGGAACCGAGCAGAGCAGAGCAGAGCAGAGCAGAGCAGAGCAGAGCAGAACAGAACAGAACAGAACAGAACAGAATAGAATAGAATAGAATAGAATAGAATAGAATAGAATAGAATAGAATAGAATAGAATAGAATAGAAATATGGAATGGAATGGAATGGAATGGGATAGGATAGGATAGGATAGGATAGGATAGGATAGGATAGGATAGGATAGGATCGAAAATATGGAATGGAGTGGAACGGAATGGAACAGAACAGAACAGAATAAAAAATATGGAATGGAATGGAATGGAATGGAATGGAATGGAATGGAATGGAATGGAATGGAATGGAATGGAATGGATAGAATAGAATAATAGAATAGAATAGAATAGAATAGAATAGAATAGAATAGAATAGAATAGAATAGAATAGAATAGAAAATATGGAACAGAACAGAACGGAACGGAACAGAACAGAACAGAACAGAACAGAATAGAATAGAATAGAATAGAAATATGGAATGGAATGGAATGGAATGGAATGGAATGGAATGGAATGGAATGGGATGGGATGGGATGGGATGGGATGGGAGGATAGGATAGGATAGGATAGGATAGGATAGGATAGGATAGGACAGGGACAGGACAGGACAGGATCGAAAATATGGAATGGAGTGGAACGGAACGGAACAGAACAGAACAGAACAGAATAGAAAATATGGAATGGAATAGAATAGAATAGAATAGAATAGAATAGAATAGAATAGAATAGAATAGAATAGAATAGAATAGAATAGAATAGAATAGAATAGAATAGAATAGAATAAATGGAATGGAATGGAATGGAATGGAATGGACCTATCAGAAGCTGCTGGATTTCACCCCTGGGCTATATATACGTCTAAATACTATTGCTACTGTTAGACAACACAGCCCCCACTATTTTCAGTTCAGGGAGCATTTGGGAGACTGGTTGTAATGAAATGTCTGTGAATGACAAGCTGTAATCATAGGTGTCTCCTACTAGGTTACATTTAAAAATAAAAATAAGGCAGAGATGATCATCGGAGCAAGAACCAGGGATGGCTCTGATCTCCTCTTATTATCCTAAGAGCCATTTCAATTTATGGAGAAGGTACAATCAGAAAAAACAAAAATGGTGCGTGCCCTTTTGTGGAAAACACTTTGTCTGAGCTGTGCCTTTCAAGCAGACAGATATTCTCAAATTCACTGCTCCCACTCAGAATGTTTTTCTTCCCTTAAGCACTTATTATTTTTAAGCCTTGGCCAAAAAGGAAAAATACTGGGAAGGGAGGGGTGGGAAATAATGCCATTGTGTTTTCTCTCTTTTCTTCTCAAAGAGGGAGGACATCCCACAGCGCAGAGATTTTTGATGAGCTTCAGCGAAATTACTGTACTTTTCGGAGTATAAGACACCCCCCCCCCCCAAAACAGAGTGGAAACGTTGGTGCGTCTTATACACCAAATACAGCCATTTTTGGCCTCCAGAAACCCCACCCATCGGGTCCCGTTTTTGCCAAAACAGGCCCATTTTTCACAAAAATGGGATGCACGGAGGACTTGGGAGACTTGCAGAGTGCTCCTGGGGGCTGGGAAGGGCAAAAATGCGATGCCCAGAGGGTTCGGGAGTTCAAAAATGGGCCTGTTTTTCACAAAAACGGGGATGTTTTTGCCATCCCCAGCCCCCAGGAGCACTCTGCAGGCCTCTGAAACACTCTGTGCACCCTGTTTTTGTGAAAAATGGGCCCATTTTTGGCCTCCCAAACATATCAAATCCCTCCCCTCTTCTCTTCTCTTCTCTTCTCTTCTCTTCTCTTCTCTTCTCTTCTCTTCTCTTCTCTTCTCTTCTCTTCTCTATTCTATTCTCTATTCTCCTCTCCTCTATTCTCCTCTCCTCTATTCTCCTCTCCTCCCTCTCCTTCCATTCTATTTCTCTTCTCTTCTCTTCTTCTCTCTCTCTTTCTCTTCTCTTCTCTTCTCTTCTCTTCTCTTCTCTTCTCTTCTCTTCTCTTCTCTTCTCTTCTCTTCTCTTCTCTTCTCTTCTCTTCTCTTCTCTACTCTACTCTTCTCTATTCTATTCTCTATTCTCCTCTCCTCTATTCTCCTCTCCTCCCCTCCCCTCCCTTCCATTCTATTTCTCTTCTCTTCTCTTCTCTCTCTCTCTTCTTCTCTTCTCTTCTCTTCTCTTCTCTTCTCTTCTCTTCTCTTCTCTCTTCTCTTCTCTTCTCTCTCTTCCCTTCCCTTCCCTTCCCTTCCCTTCCCTTCCCTACTCTACTCTATTCTCTATTCTATTCTCTATTCTCTATTCTTTCCTCTCCTCTCCTTTCCTTTCCTCTCCTCCCTTCCATTCTATTTTCTCTTCTCTTCTCTTCTCTTCTCTTCTCTTCTCTTCTCTTCTCTCTCTTCTTCTCTTCTCTTCTCTTCTCTTCTCTCTCTCTTCTCTTCTCTTCTCTTCTCTTCTCTTCCTCTCTTCTCTTCTCTTCTCTCTCCTTCTCTCTATTCTACTCTGTATTCTCTATTCTTTACTCTCCTCCCCTCCCCTCCCTTCCATTCTATTTTCTCTCCTCTCCTCTCCTCTCCTCTCCTCTCCTCTCCTCTCCTCTCCTACCCTACCCCTACCCTACCCTACCCTATCTGTCATTGTAAATTGAGGACTACCTGTTCAGAGCAGTCACTTTAATTGTAACTTTTTGGCTACCATTTTGACTTTTTTATTTTTTTTAAAGCACGCCATGCGATCCTGGAGAGAAGTGTGAAGCGATGTCAAACGAAGAGGAGAAAAGCAAACAGAATTCATTAACTGGAAGACGGCATTCTCCCACCCACTCACCCCCTTTTTCTTCTCTCTCTCTCTCTCTCTCTCTCTCTCTCTCTCTCTCTCTCTCTCTCTCTCTTCATCAGCCGACTAATGTAGGTACGGTAGCGAGCTAACAAGCATTGTCTTTTTCAAGGGCGCTGGGAGGACAATGTGCATTGGCTACTGAAAAGAGAGGAGACCAAGAAGAATGCAGCCAAAACAGTGATGCTAATAACATTTTATATCTGCGGTAATTGCTGTGTATTGAACCTTGAGCTGCCTCTGAAGACGCATTGAAACAGCAACAAAAAACTTAAAGAGGTCAGCTGCAGCAAAGGATCACAAGCCTACACATGCAGTCCTTGACTTAGGACCACAAACGAAGCCAAAATTTACATGGCTAGGTGAGAGAGTCGTTAAGTGAGTTTGGTTCCATTTTATGATCTTTTTTTGGCCCAGTTGTCAAGAGATCACTTCAGTTGTTAAGTGAATCGTGCGGTCGTTAAACGAATCTGGCTTTTCCCCCCCACCCCCCCATTGACTTTGTTCATCAAAAGGTCACAAAAGGTGATCATGCGACCCCAGGACACCGCAAGCGTCATAACTCGGAGTCCGTAGTCAAGTGTCCAAATTTTGATCATGTCACAACAGCCGTTAAGTGTGAAAAACGGTTATAAGTTTTTCGAAGGGTCACTAAATGAATCATTGCAAGTTGAGGTCCGCCTGTACTTATTACTCTAGAGAAGGGAAAAAAATAATAATCCAAAAATGTCTTTCTTGGGCAGCACACTTAGTGAGGGAGAAGATGGAAGCCAAAGAGTTTTGTTCCCGTAGTCCTCAATTTATGTAGTCCTCGACTTACGTTACGCAGGTAGTCCTCAATTTATGACACCCTATCTGAAAAAGGGGATTTATAACCTGGATCCAAAGTCCCAATGGTCATTCCCCGCCTGCGGTCACATGATCGCCTTTGAATGTCACTAACACGGACCTGTCGGCTGTTCACAGACTCCCATGGTCACGTGATCTCATTTTACTGAAAAGCAGCAGTTGCTTCTGGCTTCTAACATTCCAAGGTCGGTAAAATGAGGACCCAGATTATTGGGGTGGGGGGAGCAATATGCTGACTATGTAAACCGCTTAGAGACGGCTGTCAAGGACTATGAAGCTGTATACAAGTCTAACTGCTATTGCTATTATTCCTTCCTTCCTTCCTCCCTCCTCCCTCCCTCCCTCCCTCTCTTCTCTTCCTTCTTTCCTTCCTTCCTTCCTTCCTTCCTTCCCTTCTCTCCCTTCTCCCTCCCTCCCTCCTTCCTTCCTTCCTTCCTGCCTTCCTTCCTTCATTCTTCCCTCCTCCCTCCCTCCCTCCCTCCCTCCCGCCTGCCTGCCTGCCTGCCTTCATTCTTCCCTTCCTCTCTCCCTCCATGGTACAGTGGTTAAAATGCACTGCCAGCAGTTCGATCCTGATCGGTTCAAGATTGACTCAGCCTTCCATCCTTCCAAGGTCAGTAAAATGAGGACCCAGATTGTTGGGGGCAATAGGCTGACTCTATAAATCACTTAGAGGCGGCTGTAAAGCACTATGAAGTTAGTATATAAGTCTAAGTGCTATTGCTATTATCCTTCCTTCCTTCCTTCCTTCCTTCCTTCCTTCCTTCCTTCCTTCCTTCCTTCCTTCCTTCCTTCCTTCCTTCCTTCCTTCCTCCTTCCTTCCTTCCTCCCTCCCTCCCTCCCTCCTTTCCTGGCGATACAGTGGTTAGAATGCAGTATTGTGGGCTAACTCTGCTCCACAGCCAGGAATTCGATCCTGACTGGCTCAAGGTTGACTCAGCATCCTTCCGAGGCCAGTAAAATGAGAACCCAGATTGTTGGGAGCAATAGCCTGACATTATAAACCACTCAGAAAGTGCTGTAAAACATTGTGGAGCAATATATAAGTCTAAGTGCTATTGCCCTTATTATTCCTCCTACCTTCTCACCCTCTCTGGAGGCACAGTGGTTAAAAGGCTAACTCGCTGCTCACTGTCAGGAGTTCGATTCTGTCCAGGTTGACTCCATCCTTCAGAGGGCAATAAAATGAGGACCCAGATTGTTGGGGGCAATAGGCTGACTCTGTAAACCACTTAGAGGGTTGTAGAAATGGCAACAACTTT
>CM075959.1:3724702-3732388 GCA_038048745.1 Coluber constrictor foxii | reverse complement strand
TATCAGTTGACTCCATCACTGAACTATTCGAGGCAAGTTTTGGCCCCTGCAGACAGGGTGCACAATCTGGGAGTCCTCCTGGATATGCAGCTGTCCTTGGAGGAACATCTGATGGCTGTAGTCAGGGGGACCTTCTGTCAGGATCACCTGATTCGCCAGTTTGCGGCCCTTTCTTGATCGGGATTCCCTGTGCACAGTCACTTCACGCCCTCGTCACCTCGTGCCTGGACTACTGCAACATTCTCTACATGGGTCTCCCCTTGAGGAGCACCCAGAGGCTCCAACTGGTCCAGAATGCGGCCGCACGAGTAATCATGGGAGCCACCTGGCGCTCCCACATAACACCGCTCCTGCGTGAACCGCACTGGCTTCCGTTGGTCTTCCGGGTGCGCTTCAAGGTGTTGGTCACCACCTTTAAAGCGCTCTATGGCATAACACCTAGTTATCTTCAAGACCGCCTGCTGCTACCGACGACCTCCACTGACCTGTGCGCTCCCACAGAGAGGGCCTTCTCAGAGTGCCATTCAGCCAAACAATGCAGGCTGGTGACCCCCAGGGGGGAGGGCCTTCTCTGTGGGGGCACCTACCCTCTGGAATCAGCTGCCCCCAGAGATAAGGAGAATCCAAGACCTTGGTGCCTTCCGCCGTGCCCTCAAAACTTTCTTTTTTCAGCAAGCCGGGCTGGCTTAATATACTTTTTTAAATATTTTAAATTGGTTTGTTATTTTAAATTGGAGCCAAATTAATATATATCTTTTAAGATATATATTATCTTAAAGGTATATATTATATACCTTCGCGCAAGTACGTCTTGTACGCCAGTTGCGCCCTTTTTTGGACCGAGACGCCCTCACCACGGTCACCCATGCCCTGGTTACTTCTCAGTTGGATTTCTGTAACGCCCTCTACATGGGGCTGCCCTTGGGACATATCCGGAGACTTCAGTTAGTCAGAATGCGGCCGCGGCGGGTAGTTACGGAGGCCTCTCGTTACTCCCGTGTTACAACCTCTCCTGCGCGGGGCTGCACAGGCTACCGGTTGCTCTCCGGGTTCGTTTCAAGGTGCTGGTTTTAACCTATAAAGCCCTACATGGCTTAGGCCCGGGGTACTTACAGGACCACCTCCTGCTTCCTCCCACCGTCCAGTGCGCTCCCATAGAGTGGGCCTCCTCCGGGTGCTGTCAGCCAAGCAATGTCGGCTGGCGGCCCCCAGGGGGAGGGCTTTCTCTGTCAGAGCCCCAACCCTCTGAAATAGTCTGCCCACCGACCTCAGGACGGCCCCCCGACCTCCTCTCCTTCCGCCGGGGATTAAAGACATGGCTGTTTAATGAATATTACGGTCGTGGGGTTATATAGTTTTTAGAATCTTTTTCATGGATTTTTAATGTATTTTAATGTATTATTGTGATTTGTATTCATAACTGTTTTTGTAAGCCGCCCTGAGTCCTCGGGGAGAATGGCGGCATATAAATCACATAAATAAATAAATAAATAAATAATTGTTTTTAATGTTTGTATTGTATGTTTTTATCTGGCTGTACACCGCCTTGAGTCCCTCGGGAGAAGGTGCAGTATATAAATTTGAAATTAAATAAAAATTAAATAAATAAATAAAATAAAGTATTCCTTCCCTTGCTACTTCCACCAAGCCACACCCACCAAGCCACACCCACAGAATGGGTAGTAAAAAAAATTTGAATTTCACCACTGCTCAAGCTCCATTTTTGCTGGCAGAGGCATTGTAGGATGATTTGTTGCTGCTTCAAGGGTGGCCCTGCAGGCCAGATCTAAGCACCTCACAGGCCGGATCCACCCCCGCCCCCCAGGCTTTGAGTTTGACACCCCCTGATTTCTATGCATTCATATGTCTTCTTTTCCTCTTCCCTGTCACCATGGCTTTTTGAGACAAATAATGGTTAATCCTTATCACTTATCAGTTTTCCAAATCCAGCAATTTTACAACAGATACTTTCTGGCTGATGATCTCTTTCGTGCGGCGTGTGAGGGTCTATGCTAGATGTGGATAATTATTATTAGCTAATTAGTGATAAATGCCAGTCATTTTGGTTTCATTGAGAACAATTCAGAGAGCAGACTGGTTTTTAATATAGACGTTCAGATTGCTTGAAGACACTAGGGATGAGACCCATACCTTTGCCAGCAGTGAAGGGTGTTGGTTAATTTTCCTGAAGCCCTAAAAGCAAAAGAATAATACGAGAGAAGAGGAGTAGGAGAGGGGGAAGGAGAGAGAAGTAGAGGAGGGAGAAGAGGGAGAGAGAAAAGAGGAAAAGGGAGGAGAAGGAAGAAGAGAGGGGAAAGGAGAGAGATAAATATATAGAATGTCATGGTGCAAGTATGAAAATAATACTTATAACTATGACGTACAACATTATGCATTTAAAAGAGACTGTAAATGTATGATTAAGAGAATATTGGTTATAATCAAGGTGTATAAAACTTTGTATACATAAAAAAGGATGGGGTGTACAGCCAGTACAACTGTTGATGCAAAATTGGAAATGTGATACATTGTAAAGAAAAATGTACAATAAAAATATAATAACAAAAACAAAAAACAACAATAATGATGATGATCATGAGGAAAAGGCAGAAAAAAAGGAGGAGGAGGAGGAGGAGGAGGAGGTGGAAGAGGAGAAGAATATAATCTTATCTTATGTTTTTAATTGTTTAAACTCTACGGAAGACTCCCATTAACCTTGATTTCATAGAGGGGAGAGGGGAGAACTATAGATGATGAGACTTTGTGCAGTATTGAGATTTGGGTGTATCAAACAGATTTTGAGGTTCTTGGATTTTGAATGACTGTATTTAGGAGGGGAGGGGGAGGGGAGAAGGGGAAGGGGAAAAAGGAAGCGGAGGGCGAGTTGGAGGAGGAGATGGTGGAGGAGAAGGAGGAGGAGGGCAAGAAGGAGGAGGAGGAGGAGGAGGAGGAGGAGGAGGAGGAGGAGGAGGAGGAGAAGAAGAAGAAGAAGAAGAAGAAGAAGAAGAAAAGAAGAAGAAGAAGAAGAAGAAGAAGAAGAAGAAGAAGAAGAAGAAGAAGAAGCTGCTGCTGCTGCTGCTTTGGGATGGCCTAGGGAATTACACGTTTTGAACTGTTTCCAAAACTACAAAGCCAGTTGTGAAATTGAAATTTCAGAGTCAAGCACTGGCGAAAAACCCGGTGATTGCATTATTCCAAGCGTGTAATGTAACAAGCAAACAGGGATCAAGATAACAATCGTTCACTTGTGACTTGGGTCCACAGTGAGCACCCATGCATGTCACAGGTAAGCTTGCAAAAGAGGCCTCCCTTGCCTGCATCCGGATGTTATATTGTCTGCCGTGTGCAGCAGTAGCCAAAAAAGCCAATGAAATCCTAGACTGCATTAAGAGAGGGATAGAATCTAGATCCCGTGAAGTTCGAGTATCGCTTTACAAAGCCTTAGGAAGACCACACTCAAATACTGCCTCCAGTTCTGGTCATGACAATATGCAAAAGACGTTGAGACTCTAGAAAGAATGCAGACAAGAGCAACAAGAATGATTAGGGGGCTGGAGGCTAAGACATATGATGAACAATTGCAGGAATTGGTTAAAAAGTGAAAAGAAGGATGAATGAAAAGAAGGACGAGGGGTAACAAGATAGCTGTGTTCCAATATTTGAGGGGCACTTACAAAGATGAGGGGGGTCAAACTATTCTCCAAAGTTTGACTATTCTCCAAAAAAGCCTCAGTTGTGCGTTTTTCATAGTCCCATCATGGAGCATATATGTATACGTTGTAAATACATTTTGTGCAAAAAGGACTGGAAAAATGAACTGTATTATTGCTTCCCCACCCCCTCATTTTCTTTCTTTCTTCTCTTCTTTCTTTCTTTCTCTTTCTTTTTGTAAAAGTAGCAGTTTGGTAATGAGTTGGCATACGTACAGATTTACTAAGTGGGATCAGCTAATTATACTTATTGTGGTTAAACAAACGCTTGTAGATAGCCTTTTTTCTAATCAAGAAACCAAGGAGCTAATTATTATTAATAATCATTGCACATTAAATCTTAGAGTTTCTGACTGAAATTGTTTGGATGGTACAATAACTCAAAGCCCAGCTATAGTAGTTCAAGTGCAGTAATGAAACTGAATCTAAAATTAAAAAAAAACACCTATTCTGCAAAGCACCTGAAGGCAAGATAAGAATCAATGGATGGAAATTAACCAAGGAGAGAACCAACTAGAGCTAAGGAGAACTTTCCTTAATGGTGAGTATAATTAATCAGTAGAATGACTTGCTTAAGAAGTTGTGGGTGCTCTACCACTGGAGGCTTTTAAGAAGAGACTGGATAGGCACTTGCCTGAAATGGTATAAGGTCCCATGCTTGAGCAGGGAATTGGACTTCCAACTCTGTTTTTCTATGTTGTACAAACAGTGATATCTCAGAGTGCCTGGGGAAACAGGACAGATGTCTACAGATGTCAAAACTATCCCCAAGTCTACTAGGGCGATATCATGTTGAACTCCTCAATATAATCTCTGTTTTGTTCTGTGTGTGCATTCAGTTCAATTGGGTTGATGAGTTCAATGGAACAACATTGGTTTGGCTTGTGGAAATATGTCTGTGGGGTTCTTGGTACTTTCCTAAGCTTGGTGATTTCCTTGAAGATGTGTCATGACCACGCTAGGTAACCAGCACGGTGGGTTTCCAATATTCTTACCACCAGCTCACCACCTTTCAAGGGAGGCCTTGAAAACATGCCTAAATAGGACGGCATGGAGCTGAGGTGGGTGGATGGGCCCACTCACAATCTCCACTACCAGTTCGTCCAGACATTTAGTAATAATAATAATACTTTATTGTCATTGTACGTGTATACACACTATACCCGTGATGGTGAACCTATGGCACGGGTGCCACAGGTGGCACGCGGAGCCATATTTGGTGGGCACGCGAGTGTTGCCCAAGCTCAACTCCAGTGCGCACAACTGATTTTCAGGCCTTCTGGTCCACCAGCAGTTGGGAACTAGCTGTTTCCAGCCTCCGGAAGGCCTCCAGGGGATTGGGAAGGCTGTTTTTGCCCTCCCCAGGCTCCTAGAAAGCCTCTGGAGCCTACTGGGGAGGCGGGAAATGGACCTATCGGGCCCACCGGGCCATCACGTGCCAAAAACAGGGGAAGTGTGTGTGGGGGTCACGTGTGCATGCGCGGGAGGGTGGGGCGCATTGAATTATGGATGTGGGCACCCGCACCCATGACCCCCCACACTCCCCCCCCCCGCTTTTGGCACATGACAGCAAAAAGGTTTAGCCATCACTGTACTATACCCATACAACGAAATTCACTTAACACCCAAAGACCAGGTCCAAACACACACAACAATCCCCAAACACACACAAACACACACACCAAAAATTCCCCGCCCTTAAAACCAGTCTGACTAGGTGGCTCAGTGGCTAAGACACAGAGGTTGTTGATCAGAAAGGTTGGCAGTTCGGCGCGTTCGAATCCCTAGTTCAGGTCTCCTGCGTGAACAGGGGGTTGGACTAGATGACCTCCAAGGTCCCTCCCAACTCTGTAACGTTAAACACAAACATCCACACAACAGACCAAGTAATGCTGTCCAAACAGCTCACTGATGGTGGCCTTTTAGTTCATTGCTGAGTGCAATTATAGCTCTGGGATAAAAACTATTCAGAAAATGTGTGGTCTGAGTTTTAATTGTTCTGTATCTTCTGCCAGAAGGCAACAATCCAAAAAGATTGTAAGCAGGGTGGGAAGAGTCCAGGGGTGAAATCCAGCAGGTTCTGACAGGTTCTGGAGAACCGGTAGCAGAAATTTTGAGCAGTTCAGAGAACCAGTAGCGAAAATTTTGAGTAGTTCAGAGAGAACCGGCAAATACCACCTTTGGCTGGCCCCAGAGTGGGGTGGGAATGGAGATTTTGCAATATCCTTCCCCTGGAGTGGGGTGGGAATGGAGATTTTGCAGTATCCTTCCCCTGCCACGCCCACCAGGCCACACCACGCCCACCAAGCCATGCTCACAGAACCGGTAGTTAAAAAAAAAAAATTGATTTCACCACTGGAAGAATCTCTGAGAATGTTATGCAACTTCCTCAAACAACGAGATTTGAAGATCTGAGATTTTAATACTGAAACGCCAATGATTTAATTTAATTTTAGTTTTTTCTAATATTTGTACTATATGTGTTTTAATCTGGCTGTTCACCGCCCTGAGTCCCCCCGGGGAGAAGGGCGGTATACAAGTTTAAATAAATAAATAAATAAATAAATAAATAAATAAATAAATAAATAAATAAATAAATAAATAAATAAATAAATAAATAAATAAATAAATAAATAAATAAATAAATAAATAAATAAATAAATAAATAAAAGACCATGCAAGAATGCCGTATGTCAGGACACTCTCAATGGTGCCACGATAGTAGGACAGAAGTAGATGCTGAGATAGATTTATCTTCCTGAGCATTCTCAGCACGACTGGTACAAACCGGCTGAATACCATCTCTGTAGGTAACATCATCCGTGCTAGCAGTGTTAGGAGACCATCAAGTCTCTGGAGATTCTCAATCATCCAGGTTCTAATTGTTCAAGAGGCAATTGGACTTTGATTTTTTTCCCCCCCCTTGAAGATGTTTTGATTCTCATCCATTCAAGATTGACTCAGCCTTCCATCCTCCCGAGGTCGGTAAAACGAGGAACCAGATTGTTGGGGGCAATAGGCTGATTCTGTAAACCATTAGAGAGGGCTGTAAACGCAATATGAAGTGGCATAGAAGTCTAAGTGCTATTGCAACCCAAGAAGCCTTCTTGAGTTCTGATTGAAGAACTGAACTGAAGAAATTTCTCAGATGAGAAGTGAAACATCTTCAAGGAGAAAAACAAAGAAGAAAGTCCAGTTGCCTTTTGAAAAAAAGCACACCAAGCACCAAGGATCTCACAGTTCAAAATCTGAGTTACAAATATCAACTTCCATCAGAAAGAGATCTGTTTCGGGCTTGAATCGTTGAAGTTGCCTTGTTCAGCGTTGACACCGTAAACAGCTAGATTCATCTCTCTCTCTGGCTTGTTGGCCTGAGGAACTAAGCTAAAGTTCTCTACTTTTTAAAAATCAGGGTTGGGGGGTGGGGGCGTGAAAGAGATGGGAGGAAGCAACGGTCTTAGGGGGAAAAAATGATCAGAAACTTCTCAAGCTCTCCAAACTTATGAAAGTTCTCAAAAGACCCTAAGGGGGCGTGATAGACTCACGCCACTGCTTTGCAGAGGGCATCTCTGCTCTCCATCAAATTGTTTGGAAAGAGGAGAATCGACCCAACCTTGTCAAAGTGAAGTCACCATCCGAAGCTCTGCATGGCCTTTGGGCTTGAATATATCTGTGAAGTATGGATCTGTCTATCCTGGCCTGAAATGAAGAGAGAAGACTGTAAGAGTCTATCTGCAAAATATATATATGGATTTCCCCCCTCTCCTTAAAGCAAAGGTTACTGATGGTTAATGTGAATTTTTATGCTCCCTCCAGAACTAGGGGAGCTCAAAATGCACAGGACTCCCGGAGACCTTCACGTAAGATTTCTCTACCTTTGGATCTGCGCGAGAGGCTGCCGAAGCAAACCAACAGCTGAGAAGCACAAAAAGGAAGAGAAAAAAAGATGGGAGCTTGTGAATAAGTGTTTTAAAGT